>CM055119.1:261886965-262123951 GCA_029206835.1 Rana muscosa | reverse complement strand
GTGCCAAGGATGCACTACAAAAATAAATCTGGAGGTTTGAGCTGATGAGTTCTAAACACCAATGTGGAGCAAGATTGGTCTCAGGCTGGAAAAGTCAGCGCAGTGCTTTTGCAATTTTATTGAAGGTCTTCACAATGCTCCTCTGTACCTACAAAAAAAAAAATGAATACCATTACAAATCTTGCATGCTTAAACAGTACTTAACATTGCTTCAGACGTCAATCCCCTCAGACTGTTCTATCAGGAACAGGTTATCCATCTTCTCCAGCTGACTACACCAGTGGGTTCACCTTTTCAGGCTCTGGTGGAGATCAGATGGTCGGACATGTGAAGGTTTCATCCTTGGGGATCATTCAGATACAAAGCCCTTGCTGCCATCCTCCACAGCTCCTAGAGCTGGATGATGCTGGCCAAAATGAGAATCACTTTTGCTTAGAAGATAAATTCTCACAATTATGGTGTAAAATCTTTCATATTATATAAAAAAAAAAAAAAAATTGTGCCAACTTTACTGGTTCATTCATTAGTGTATTGATTTTCTCAACAGCGCGACTTCAAGACGGATCCCCAAGTCGCCCCTGTGTGAACCAGCTCCAACGATCATGCAGCTCTAACAGCTCCCCACCAAAAAAATTAGAGTTACGTACCGGTAACATCTTTTTCCAGGAGTCTTTCAGGACAGCCACCTCAGAGACCTCGGCTCCTCCCTTCACAGGAAACACCGCCTTGACTTCCAAGATTTAAGCCCCTCCTGCCCCACTGGGCCCTCAGTCTTCTAAGAGAACCTCCGGCCAGCTGGGGAGACACAAGAACATGTCATACACATAAATTTTAATCCTCCTGACTGTTCCCCTGTCAGGGATTCCATTGGCATGTTGTGGAATTGAACCAACAACCCTAGTACCACTAGACGGAATTGCTACCCACTTAGCCAGTGGGCAGCCACCTTATTGCAAACACATTTTTCGGGTGGGTATCAGGGCTGTCCTGAAAGACTCCTGGAAAAAGATGTTACCGGTACGTAACTCTAATTTTCCCTAATCGTCTTTCAGGACAGCCACCTCTGAGAGGATAAACGAGCACCTAATGTTAGGGTGGGACAACCGCTTGTAGGACCCCTTTTTCCCTAAAGGTTCTATCCTTAGCGATCTACAGGTCCAACCTGTCAAGTTTGGAAAGGGTGCTACGCCCTTTTAACATCCAACTTCAGTTCACCCACAGGATTTGATCAAAAATTTGGCAAAATAATTGCTTGGCCTCTGAAATTTCGAGGCCACCCTCTTAAAAAAAGGAAAACCACCTGGTACAGAAATATTTGTAGAAAAAAGGGGCCCCCCCCAATTGGATAGGCCCTCTGCGTACCAGCTGTTGAAAATGACTTTGGCAGATGGAGCGGATTTATCTTTTACTGCTACATAGCAGGGCCACCACTACATCCAAGAAGCTCTTGCCTTTAGCAATTCTTCTTCAGAAGCTATGCAGAGAAAACCACTGCTCCACCTGGGGACAGCAGAATGAACCCTGAGGTGAAGGTCCCCCCAGGTTGGCAGTATCCAGGAAAGTTCCACGCCAAATCGTACCGGCTTGGGAACTACAGCCTCCTGGGCCAAAGCGGCATGTTCGGGGTGCAAACCCAGAAACTCAGCACTGTTAGGCAGAAATGCCAACCCATTAGCCCCTGTTCTGCCACTTTATCACTCTGGTCATGGAGTAAAAACAGCTTCTACTCCTGGATTCCCAGGGAGGCACGGATGGCTCCCAAGAGATCCTCCACCAGTGAAGGCTCGTAGCGAGGGGGTTTTTAAGGACTCGCCATCCAACCACTTTAGCTCTGGTTCTACCTGGGAGCCTGAACAAGCACTAACTGACTCCTCTACCTCCCTTTGAAAAGAAGAATTTCCTCACTGGGTCCTGCCCTCCTTATCTGAGTGCTGCTAGTCCGAAGTACCAGCTCCTAAGCCACTGTCGATACAATGTTAGGATTTTTAAGGGAGGGTCTTAAGGGATTTCTCTTAGTAGCCAGACCACCTGGTTCCCAGAACCTGCAGGACAGAGAACCATGGTCCTTTAGGCCAGTGTGATACAATGAGAAAGACCAAAGAGTTCTATGCCCACCAGTAAGACTGGGTGGGCAAGATGGCATAGCACATGGAGAAAATGCCCGCTCTGAGCGACGGCACCTACCCAAGAGCGCTAACACTTTACTGGTTCAGGCCCAAAGATGGTTTTTATGGGAGGAAACCAGAGTTCCCAGAGGAAACTAGAGATTTCAGGGTTAACCACCCTATAGATGGTTTCTATTGAAGTGCCTGTATCTGCAAGAAGAGAACTCCACTGAGTCTAGTCAAAACTTCCATCACCAGATTGGATCAGGAAAACTGGAGATGCCATGGGTCACATACATGCCCTTGGCAATGCACTCTCTAGACCTAACTGGGGACTGAACACAGGGTCACATGCATGCCCAATTGCAATGCACTTTAGACCTACTTAGGATTGAACCCAGGGTCACCTGTCTGCAAGTGTGGAGATGCCACCTAGAATCACATGCACATGTTACATGTCACAAGGATCTACCGGTGAATGAACCCGGGGTCACATGCATGCAAGGCAGGCTCTCTACCACTAAGCTACACCCTCTCCTTGCATTTAGGGTGCTGTGGCCATAGCCCAGCCTCCCAGGACAGAGAACAGGTCCCCCTGTGGGAGAGATATCACAGTCTTGGATATGCTGTTCGCCACCCATCACCTGGGGGGCTGCCCGTACCTCAATGTGTATCTGCAAATGCGTCAGACAATATTCTGAGATGCGAAACACTTTTAGAAGAGAGACTATTCCCTTGAGCATGGAATCCAACAATACCCCTTTGTCTCACGAGACTAGGCCGGTAAGTCTGGATCTGTGGAAAAAAACTGCGACTGGAGAGAGCAGAGGGTACTGGATCAAAGCCCTCTGAGAAGCTGGACCCTAGACTTCCCCGGCTTCCCTTGTCCTGCTGCAACCACCTACTTCAGATAATTTTGTAATGAGATTCACTATCCAGGCCTTCTCCCACTTCTTAACAAGTGTTCTAGAAATCTGTGCCTCTTACCAGGGTCTGGTTACCTGACAGACCTTAACCTCCGTGATGCCATACAGGGGGCCACCCCCTGATATCGGGCCCTGGTCACCAGAAATCCCCTGTATAGTTTCCTATATAAAGGTGCCTACAGGTGATGTGGCCATCAGGCACCCTCCGACCAGCAACCCTGTAACATCAATACCCTAGAGAAACATGCAGGGTGCTAGTTTGGTTAGGATTTAAACCGATGACCTTAGTATTTTAAGGTATAGTTTAAGTGCAACACCTAATGCAATTACTAGAATGTTGGGGATCTTAACTAACCACCCCAGTGTTGCCAAGTAGAAGTGTCAGCCACCCAGGACTTCGCTCCTGGCACGACATACCCGAGTCACCAGGAGACCGTTCAGGGAACTGACTCTCAGCCTCATCAAATCAGTGACCCAGAGCTGAAGTGTTAACCGCTGAACCACTTCATAAAGTGACCTGTAAAGGTCAGAATGAGCTGACATGGAGACAAGATCCTGTGTCTCCAGGCAGACTCCCCTGGCTGCACTGATTGTGAGCCATGACCTGCCATTCAGCGGCCACACAGTGTGATTTCAGCCATACCCACTCCATACACCTTGTGCAGTAGGGAGAAGAAAAGATTCCCCTTCACCCAGTCCCTACTGGTTACAAGGGGGAAAAGAACACTTAAAGGATGTGCATGGAAAGTACAAACTTCAGGCTTACCTGTAAGGTACTGGCGCTGGGGTCTGCTTCCGCTGCCTGTGCAGGTGTCGCAGAAGAGTTCATCCCACCCCCTTTGGTGGTCCGCAGTCACTGCTGGGTCTTCCCCTTAAACCCAGACCAGCAGGCATGCCAAGCCAAAGTTCTCACCTCTAGGCCACAGAGCTGCCACCTGTCCATCAGAGGGTGCAGGAGCTGTGCAGTACCCAGGATACGAACGGCTTTCCCTCATTGGGAATTGCACTCATGTCCCCGCATACCAATCAGAGCTTTTAGCCTCTGAACTACCATCCCTGCTCTCTGTTTGAGCCGTATAGAGACTAACCAGCGTCTCCGGCGCTTGCTGATATCATATGCCCTGGAAGTGACCCCGCTGGATGCTTCCTGTGAGCCAGCTTGGAGCGCAATAGCTCCGCCCCCTCACGCGCTGCGGCTTCCTTCTTTCCCCTAAACATAACAGCCTTGCTGTCAGAAGGGGAAAAGGACGTTGCCATGTCGCCTATGCGATTGCGCTAAATGAGGTAACCACAAATGGAAACCTCCGGTCACCCTTTTCCCCCCCTGGAGGGGGTGACCGGAAGAAAGGGATACGGCACCCTACTACCGCTGGTGAAATACAGTATGGGGCTGTGGGACTTACCACCCGCCCCGTTTTCTATGAGGCAGTCCAAACCCTGGGACTTTCCCTTCTTCACCAGCCAGACCCGTAGGGACCCCCTTTAAGGAGAGCACATAGAACCAGCAGTCCCTGGGTCCCAAGTATCTCCTCCCCTCCAACCAAGAGGGACCCCACCTGTGGAGATACAGGTGACAGACAGGTAAGGGTTGCAACCCACTGGTCCTCCTTACACCTTATGGTGGCTGATGTCGGCCACGCCAGGAGTCGTCAGGATGGCCCCTGCCTCTGACATGCTTCCGGCGAGAAACAAGGATTGTCTTGCCTCTGGAGCCTCCAGCCACCTGTGCGACTTTTCCCAGCTCCCCATCAGCCATAGCCCGGCCCGCTTTCAGCATCCGCGGCAGGAACCGAGAGCCGCGGATCAAGGAGAGGTGCACACCCCCCGCCGGAAGTGACGTCACCCACCACACGGCTCCGCTGTAAGCTCCAATGCGACTCGCAAACAATAAAAATGCGAGGGGGGGAAAAAGCGCCTCCTCCTGAGTCTCCACTGAGAACCTGAAAGCGGGCCCCCGAAGCATCCCATGACACACTAGCAGAGAGCTGGGGGGGCAACAAAAAAATAATGTGGCTGCCAGATAACCTCTCTCCAAGGCATCATATCGCCACTAGTCCCCAGAGACCTCTGTCTCCTTCCTGGACATACAGGCTTCAGCCTCCCTGGCTGTCTTTAGCCTCGGCTCCTCGCAGTGTCTCCTTCCCGGAGGAAACACCGAAACTGAGGGCCCAGTGGGGCAGGAGGGGCTTAAATCTTGGAAGTCAAGGCGGTGTTTCCTGTGAAGGGAGGAGCCGAGGTCTCTCAGAGGTGGCTGTCCTGAAAGACGATTAGGGAAAACTGAAAATTCAGTGTTTCATTTGAGGCACAAGCATGTTGCACATGGGCTACATAGCCTAGGTTAAATCTTAGGAGTTGTAAAGGCAGGTTTTTTATCTTGATGCATAAAGATAAAAAGCCTCCTGTGTGTAGGAGCCTCCCCAGCACTTATTTAACTGAGTTTATCTGTCCATGAGTCCCTTGGCCATCAGAGATTTTGGATTGGCTGTGACCACAGCACCATTGGATCCCACTGTTCAAGTGAGTTAGCCAATCAGGAGAGAGGCAGGGCTGAACAGCAGCTCCATGTCTAAATGGACACAACTGCACCATAACAAGCTGCTTGCTGTGGGGGCACTCAACAGGAGGGAGGGGCCAGGAGTAGCGAAGAGGGACCTGAGAAGATCAGGTCCTAAACCTTAAAGATCCCTTTAAGGCTCAGTTCACATATGCAAATCGGATGAGTTTTGAATCCCATGTGAAACAGACCCGTTTACAATGGAGCTGGTGGTTCACACATGTCCAGGACAGCTGTAGTCAGTTTTTGAAAATAGTGTGATATTGGGTTTGGTTCAGGTGTGAATAAAAGTAACATGCACCTCAACCAGTGAACAAAGCTGGACTCCTTTTATAAATTCACTGCAACTGCAGTTAGCATGTGTGAACCTAGTTTAACACAAACTGTTACTGGTAGGGATCTCCCAAATGGATCCATACACATGGTGCAATTAGGCAGAATGACCGTGTAAATGTAATCTAGTTTTCAAGTCTTACCTTAAACCAAGTTTCCAACAGTTGAAAGCTGAAAAACAAAGTGGAATATATAAAAACACACATCTTTACAAAAAGACAGTCTAACTCTACAGCTAAAGGGGATCTTTCTTCAGTATAGCGACGATCCTTGTCACAGCCAACACAAGGCCAGCTCAGGGTATAGTGGATTATTCATCATTGTGTCCCCTACAAGTTTTAGTGTTATGAACTGTTGGGAGTATGTTAACCTATTTTTGCCCTAATTACATATTTAAGGTGCATAGCTTCTTACATGTGTCATGTCTTCTCCAGTTCTGGCCATCCCCATGTAGTATCAACCATCGATACCTGTAAAGAGTTAGGTCAGACACTGCAACATCAAGCAACCAAGAATACAAAGCCATATTTTTAAAACAGTCAGTTATAATAAGGTCTCATCAGAAATCAGACGAACGAGATTCCAAGAGATAAATCATCATCGGTTTTAAGTTCATACACTAGCTTATCTACACTGTCATGAGAAAAGCCTTCATACAACTACCGGCTATGCCATTGTGGCAATTTTACACAAGCATTTAGCCGATCCCCTTATCTGAGGTAGTTGTACCCACTGCTAAAGAATACCAACTAGAGAATTGTAGGCAACACTGAAGCCCCATTCCATAAATGGGTTGTATTGATCACTGGGAAGTAGAGCTGCACGATTCTGGCTAAAATGATAATCAATTTTTTTTGCTTAGAAGATAGATCACGATTCTCGCAGCGTAACATTTCACATGAAAACAAAAAAAAATTGGGCCAACTTTACTGTTTAGTTTTTTTATTCATTGGTCTATTTTTCCCAAAAAAATTGCATTTGAAAGACCGCTGGGCAAATACAGTGTGACATAAAATATTGCCGCAATTGCCATTTTATTCCCTAGGGCAGGGATATGCAATTAGCAGACCTCCAGCTGTTGCCAAACTACAAGTCCCATGAGGCATAGCGAGACTGACAGCATCAAGCATGACACCCAAAGGCAGAGGCATGATGGGACTTGTAGTTTGGCAACAGCTGGAGGTCCGCTAATTGCATATCCCTGCCCTAGGGTCTCTGCTAAAATATATATGTTTGAGGGTTCCAAGTAATTTTCTAACAAAAAAATATTGATTTTAACTTAAGTGTCAGAAAAAGATTTAGACTTTAAAGTGGTTAAACTTTCTGCATTTACGCAGAAGTTTTATCTAAGGAGGAAGTTAGTTTCAATGTTTCATGTTGTTACAAACTTAGCAGACTGCCCTATGAAGGAAGGTTCGAATGTTTCCTGTTAAAAACGTGGCAGACTGCCCAGATATTTTCTTTTGACAGCTGATAAGTCTCTCCACTTGTTCTAAGAATCAGCAAACTCTGCATTGGAGATAGTCAGGGGGGGTTGAATTGAGATCACAATTTAAACAATTGTGCAGCTCTACTGGGAAGCAGTGGTAGCATCTGCCAAGTAAATTAGAGTGGCTCTACAAAAGTTGCAGATTGTTCAAATGTGCAGTCAAGTATTGCAATGTCTACTTCTCAGGTTATCTAGTTTTACACTCAATGCTAGCATTTTATAGTAAACTGAAGTTTTTTTACCATCACTTCACCTACCATTCATTTCCTTCAAGAGGAGATTTGCAAAGCAATTTTCTGAGACCCTGCAATCAAAAAAAAAAATATATACATTTAGTTCAACTTTCTTAAAAACACAAAACCCACTTCTTTA
This sequence comes from Rana muscosa, assembly GCA_029206835.1. NCBI lineage: Eukaryota > Metazoa > Chordata > Amphibia > Anura > Ranidae > Rana > Rana muscosa. The sequence continues at coordinate 262,116,172 of CM055119.1, read as the reverse complement.
TAGTAGCTACTGCTCAGAAGTTCGAAGAGTTTCATTATTTTTCAAAGTGAGCTAGTATGACTCATCACTGCAGTGAACCCCAACTTCACCTGACCCCCAAACATAGAATTTTACTTACCCCACAGGATGGAGCAGTTTCATTTTCTGTGAAGAGAAAGATATCTTTAGGACAGGGAAAGGATTTGAGAGGACCTCTTTAAATAGACAAACTCAGAATATATTACTCAGTCACAGAATATACCAATCGGTCACTAAATATCAGACTGGGGCGGTAAGATCTCATCACAAAATTCTTAAACGTTCAATATGAACCTGGAGCAAGGTTACTCAACTTACCTGTACATAAAACCCAGTTGGTGGTCGCCATTCAGAGTGCCGGGTATATCTACAGGGAAATTTTGATTGTCAGAAACTCCCAGCAAGTGTACATATGTAAAGCAGTTTATAGCCTAAATTCCAGAGCACATCCCTTAATGGGGACTATCAGAACAAACCACTCAGTCACTAAACATCAGACTGGGGCGGTATAAAGTCATCATCAATTATGCTCAGTATCACATTTCTGCTAAAGCCATTTCAGTTCATTAGCTGTGTAGCTTCTAGGATAAGCCAACTCCATAAGCTTTCAATTTTTTGCAAATATGAGCAACTCAAAAATGCAGCTTTAGGATTAAAGTAGCAATGAGGTAAAATACTGCATTTACCAGTCTCATCAAGGTCTTCTCTAGGCCACAGAGATCTGTAACACAAATGCATTGTTAAGTTAAATGTGCACAGCAAAGCTTGCTATACCTTGGTACATCTGGTCTGATCAGGGCTTTGGTGACCATCTGCCATGAGACTTGTGCCATCCATATACTTAGGTTAAAGCTTTCAGACCAGAAGCACTTTAAAAACATGCAGCAGACCGTTCCTACCTTGACTTATCCCACTGAAATCTTGTCTTCATATGTTCCGTGTTGAACCTGTGAACACAGGGCCATTAGCTTTGTAATAGCAGCAACAATTTAGCATTTCACCCTACACTCCATCAGAACTCCACCATGCTAGGAATATTCTTCAGAATATTTCAGACGAACGAGACTTTCGAGTCATCATTTGGAGCAAGACTGAACACACAAGCCTAGGGTAAGGTTTGGCAAGTTTCCATACATGTCAAATAGAATTTGCAGTACTGAACCAAATATAATTGCCAGACCTGAAGTATAAATATTTAAAACATCAATAGGGGCAAAAGTAGGAGCTTCTGCCAAGCATTAACTGGACATCTATAAATAAAAAAATTGTAAAGTCTGTTTGCTGTGTCTGCCATTCAGATTTACATGGACCTATTCAAGAGCCTGTTACTGCATTAGACCCCTAGAAATATTAGTCAAGTCTAGCTTTCTCCACCAAAACAATTTCACGGCAGAAAGCTCCCGTTTGTTCACAAAACCAGATTAGGGGTCAGTTCACCAAGACTCACATTTCAGGTTATGGTTTTGCCATAGTGAAGATTTTGAGTCTAGAATTGCTTTAAAGCAATTATACCTGAATTTCCCTTCATTGCATGTTCTATTTATCTGATCTTTGTAAAAGTATAGCAGCAGCTCCAATCCTCTTCACAGGTCCCCTCCTGGCTCCTCCCTACACAAAAAACCACTCCCTAATGCCCCATTCACACCTGAGCGTTTTGTAGCTTGAAGTTTCTAAACGCTAGATGGAAGAAAAAAAGAAAACTCTATGGAGATGGTTCACATCTCCACTCAAACATCTGAAGCTCCGACAAGTTCTGGAATTTTTAGGCAGATTACAGGCGTTTTTCTGCTTTTTACATTCGTGACCTTTTGACCTGTACAAAATTGCATCAAAAACATCCGACTTTCTGCCTAAAAACGCTATGCTCAGGTGTGAATGGGGCCTAAGGGGAGCACTTGTGCAAGCTCAATTCTGAGCCAGGCTGTTTGCATCCAGATAGATTGCCTGGCTCAGCCCCGCACATACTCAGGTTGACTGACAGCAGCAGGAGCCAAGCATGTGAGACAGGGAAGAGCTCCTGCACAGTACCAAACCAAGATCAGGCTGATAAGTATTTAGGGGGGCTGGAAGGGAAGCTACCAACGTTTACTTGAATGCAGAGAAGGCATTAAGGTGTATAGAAAAAAGGCACTACCTTTACACCCTGGTCACGACATTGAAATCATGCTACCTCACTTGATGTAGCATGATTTCAAAGTAGCAATTCAGTGCTACTTCAGGAGTAACTTGCATAGAAATCTGCATCAGATTCTTCCAAGTCACACCTGAACTAGCTAAAAGTAGTGCAGGAACTACTTTCAAAATCAGTGCAACACCAACGCACCCATCTGACTACTTCCAACGCAGACAATAAGGGTGCGACTTGTCATGCGATTTGAAACTGCCAAATTACAGTGTGACCAGGGGCTTAGAACCACTTTATGGATGCAGAGGATACAATCCTATGTAACCGTGTGACACAAGTCAGTAACTAATGTAGCACTCTCTACTCAATCATCCATTACATTGTATGTTACAGGAATCTAATCAAAGGCAGGAGTGGGTGACATATACCTAGTAAACTAACTGTACCCGAGGTTGGAATTAAAAAAAAGGTGCCTAGAATATGAGATGTGAAGCAGTGTTGTGCTAAAAAACAGTGTTATTACCTGTTAACTACTTTTTCCAAGTCATCTTCCAGGACGGCTTACAGAGAGATAGGCTCCTCCCACCTAGAACAGGAAACACATGATCCACATCATAAAAGTCTTACTCATGCATTAGCCCCTCAGTATTTAACAAATAACCGAAGGCCTCAGAATCATTAAACCTGGATCAGCGTAGCTCTATCCTTATGCTTTACATTGCTACTCACCTCATAAAAAGGGAGGGAACTGACGCCGTCCTGGAAGATTCCTGGAAAAAGTAGTTAGGTAATAACACTGTTTTTCCAAGTCATCTTCCAGGACGGCTTACAGAGAGGACAATATAGTACTACCTGATCAGGGCGGGACCACAGCCTGCAGCACTTTCCTGCCGAAAGACTGGTCCTGGCTGGCAAGCAGGTCCAGTCTGTAATGCTTCACAAAAGTCTGGAAACTGGACCAGGTTGCGGCCTTGCAGATCTGGAGGGGAGATGCTCCTGCCCTTTCAGCCCAAGAAGTAGAAACCGCTCGTGGAGTGAGCATTTATACCTAATGGAGGTGTGCGGGAGACTGCCTTGTATGCCTCCGCAATGGCCGACTTCATCCACCTGGCGATGGTACCTTTGGATGCCTCTTTCCCCTTGTTAGGACCTGCGAATAAAACAAACAAGCTGGTGGAGCGTCGCCACTCCTTGGTGTGCTCTATGTAGGCAATCAGGCATCTCCTGACGTCTATTTTATTAAATCCTGCTTCCTTATCATTCTTTGGATTTCCGCAGAATGATGGTATCACGATTTCTTCTGACCTATGGAAGTTAGACGATACCTTGGGGAGAAAAGCTGGGTCCAGCGAGAGGATAATTTTGTCTTGTAAAATGGTGCAGAAAGGCTCGATCACTGAAAGTGCCTGGATCTCACTGACTCTCCTAGCCGAGACTAGGGCCACCAAAACTACTGTCTTCAGGGTTAACAGTTTTATGGGTAGTTCATCTATAGGTTCAAATGGTGCCCTACCGAGACCCTGTAATACTGTTGATAAGTCCCAGGGAGGGAACCTCCTTGCTTTGGGGACTCGTTTCCGGCTGATGGACACAAGAAATCTTTTGATCAGTGGTTCTTCTGACAGTCTTTGATTTAAAAAGTTGGACAGGGCGGCCACCTGAACCTTAAGAGTACTAACTGCAAGGTTTAGATCTGCTCCGGCTTGGAGGAAATCTAGAACCGCCGGGACCATGGCACCTGACACTCTGTTGTTGAGCCTGCGCCAGTCCCCAAATCTCTTCCAAATTTTATTATAAATTGTGTTAGTGGACGGCTTTCGGCTGCTAAGAATGGTATCGATTACCTTGGCCGATAACCCTCTCAGCTCTAACAGCTCCCTTTCAGAAGCCAAGCCGTCAGAGAAAGAGAGCTCAGTTCTGGATGATTCGCTTCTCCCTGGTATAAGAGGTCCGACCTGTAAGGTAGTCTCCAAGGTTCTGCAATGTTGAGTCTTAGAAGACCTGAGAACCAAGACCTCCTCGGCCAAAATGGCGCGATCAGGATGACCTTTGTGTTGGACCCTCTTATCTTCCGGATAATCCTCGGAATGAGGGCAAACGGTGGAAATGCGTACACCAGATCCGCCTCCCAAGACTGGGATAGGGCATCTAGGCCCCGACTGAGAAGATCTCTCTGTAGGGAATAGAACTGTTTCACCTGCCTGTTGTGTCTTGTAGCAAAAAGGTCTATCTGTGGGTCTTCCCACTTCTGCACTATTTCTTCGAACACTGTTCGATTCAAGCACCATTCTGTTGAAGACAGCGTCTCTCTGCTTAGGGCATCTGCCAGAGAATTTAATTCCCCTTTTAGGTGAATGGAAGATAGGGATAACAGGTTTTCTTCTGCCCATTGAAGGATCTCTCTTGCTATCCTCATCAGACCCGGGACTCTCGTACCCCCTTGCTTGTTGAGGTAACAAACCGTGGTAATGTTGTCCGAAAGGACCTGCACATGTCTTCCCCTTAGGGATGGGCAAAAGGCTACTAGGGCCTTTAGAACCGCCTTCATCTCCCTCGCATTGGAGGAGAGGCCAGCTTCCTGCCGGTTCCAGAGCCCCTGGGCTATCAGAGTGCCTGAATGGGCCCCCCAGCCCTGCCCGCTGGCGTCCGTGGTGACTGCCAGAGGACAGTGTTGAGACCAGAGTCGGCCAGCCGAGAGGTTTGCAGGGATCAACCACCATTCTATTGAGAGCTTTACTTCCTGCGGAATTTCCGTCTGTCTCTGAAGTGAATTTGTTTGTCCATCCCAGAGAGAAAGCATGAACGCCTGAAGCGCTCGAGTATGGAACTGAGCCCACTGGACTCCTGGGATGGCCGCTGTCATTAACCCAAGGACCCTCATTATACTCTGAATTGAGGTCCTTGAACAAGTGCAGAGGTTCCTCACCTCTGTCAAAATTGTCTCTACCTTTTCCTTTGTCAGGAATATCTTGGACTTCCTTGAGTCTATCAGGTATCCTAGGTATACAATGCTCTGAGTAGGTACCAATTGTGACTTCTCCTGATTTACCAGCCACCCTAGTTGCTGAAGGTGTCTGGTAGTTCTGCTCAGGTTCCGTCTGACTTAGTCTGCTGAGTCTGCAAAAATCAGTAGGTCGTCCAGATAGGGGATAATCTGAATTCCCTCTGATCTCAGAGTCCCTAGCGCTTCTGCCAGTATCTTCGTAAAAATGCGTGGAGCTGACGCTAGTCCGAAGGGCAGAGCATTGAATTGAAAATAGAGGGTTCTGAACCCTTTTCTTACTGAAAATCTGAGAAATTGTTGGGACTCCTCTCGAATAGGGACGTGAAGATAGGCGTTCCTTAGGTCCAATGAGACCATGAAGACCCCAGGGGTTAACAGCTCTCTGGTGGAGTAGATTGATTCCATCTTGAAACGTCTGTACTTTACGTACATGTTTACTTGTCTCAGATTTAGAATCAGTCGAAATTTTCCTGATTTCTTTATCAGAAAAACTTGAGTAGAATCCCTCTTTCCTTAGAGATGGGGGGATGAAGCTTATCACCTTCTCTTCTAGCATACTCTGCAGGAGGGAAGACATAGCTGTGGCTTTTTCCTCGTCTCTTGGGAGACTTGTTATGAAATTTTTTTGAGGGGGGCAGCCTAAAAGTTCTATCCTGTACCCTGATGCGATCAGATCTAGGATAAAACGGCTGCTGGAGATGGTCTGCCACTGTGGAAGGAATGACCCCAATCTCCCCCCCACAGGCCCGACTGAGTCACTGGGAAGTGCTCTTAGGCTGGGAGGGTCTAAAAGAGGAAACCTCCTCTGCCCCTTCCCCTCCTGTATTGCCAACCCCCTTTCTGGTCTTGGGCTCTGTTATTCCGTCTCCTATCCCCCCGGTGAGAGTTCCTTTCACTTGACACCTGAAAGTGACGAAAACTCCTCTTTTGTTGTTGTTGTTGCTGCCTCTTGGGAAAAGGGAACCCTCTTTTTATCGGCCGACCTCTCTAGGACGGATTCCAGCTCCTTTCCAAAGAGCAGATCTCCATCAAACGGGAGGGAACAGAGTCTTGTCTTTGGGACAGTCTCTTCCCCAGGTCTTTAGCCAGATAGCCCTCCTGGCTTCATTAACCAAGGCTGTGGATCTGGCCGAGAATGTGACCGACTCCGTGGATGCATCCGCTATATAGGCCACTGCCTTACTTAGCGTGGGTAAAGCATCCAGAATCTCTTCCCTAGGAGTGTGACTCCAGAAGAGTGCGGAGCTGTTTAAGCCATAAGTCAAGTGTACGCGCCACGCATGTGGTGGCTAGTACGGGTCTAAAGTTGGCGGAGCAAGCTTCCCACGCCTTTTTTAAATAGCCCTCCGCCTTCCTGCCCATTGGGTCCTTCAGGATACCTGTATCCTCAAAGGAAAGTTCTGAAGCTCTAGAGACCTTGGCTATGGAAGCGTCCAGTCTGGGACATCTATCCCACAGCTTTGTATCCTCTTCCTTAAAGGGGAACCTTCTCTTTAAATTTTTAGGGAAGAATACTGCTTTCTCCGGCTTCCTCCATTCATGAAGTATGGTCTCCCTTAAGGATCCATGCACCGGAAAGGTTCTGCCCTGTCTAGGCTGAAGGCTTTCATATAGGAGGTCATGCACTGACAACTCCTGGTTCTCTGGGGACTCCAGTTCCAGGGTGTCGTAGATTGCTTTCAGGAGCTCCTCTGTCTCCTCTGAAGGAAAAAGGAATTTTTGCATCTTTTCTGGCCCTTCCTTGCTCGGGTCTATCTCCTCAGGGTCTGAGGCTGAGCTGTCCTCCCCGTCCTCCAGGACTCGATGCTGGTGGACTGCCCGTACCTGGGCCCTAACTTCTGGCCTCACGGTAGTACTGGTGCCTGAAGTACCTGGGCTGGGTTCAGCAAGTGTCTCTTGCTGTGTGGGCTTAAAGGACTGAAACGTCCGTTTCATCCCTGACTTTAATGAGTCCATAAAGCCTTTGAGAACAGGGCCTGTTTCTCCCTTGATAAGTCTGTCTATGCAGTCCTGACAAGCATTCTTTTTCCACCCAATTTGCAACTTCCTGGTACATATTGGGCATCTTTTTCTAGGTGTTTCTGTTTTATCTCTGGGCTCGTGGGTCCTGTCCTGTAATACAGTAAATGACAAGCGCCTGCATATTACTTACACTGAAGTAAACACCCAAACCAGAAACACCACGTGGACTCTCTTATTCTAGTCTAAGAATTATGAGAAGTACCCACCACCAGAGCCTATGCTAGAATATGTGACGTCTGCCACCATCAGCATAGGAGAAACAAACGGTCTCTGGAATAAACAGACTCCCCCTGTGCCGCCCCCACAGGAGGGTGAGAAAAGGAAAGAAGCGGTCTGCCCCTTATTTTCTTACCTTAGGGCCCGATGCGACCGATGGCGCCTCCAGATCTGCGTCTCTGGGTCCTTCCATGTTGCGCGGCGCCATCTTTAGGTCCGGGTCCCTTAAATATGAGAGGAGTGGAGGTCCGGAGCGGCGCTGTGGATCCGACGCCGCCCCACGGCACAGCACGCCTGTTATTTTCAACTAGGCTTCCAAATGGGTGTACCAAGATGGCCGCCGTGGGACTTCCTGTCGTGTCACTTCCTGTTTTCTGCGCCGGAAGTGACACACTAGCTGTGCGCCCAGCTCCATGCTGTCCTGGAGCTAGAGACTCCCCTCTGTAGATCCTTCTGCCCGGGAAGGATACCGGCTCTACGGCTGCCCGAGCCTCCGCCAGGAGGATACCCTGCTGTGCCGCGGCTGGACCCACTGGATCACCTCCTCCACCCTCACAGGTAACCTCGCTGAGGATACACCCGACTTGGGAGGTGGGGTCCCATACCATCACCCATGACCCCTGTTTCGGGTCTCCAAACTGGTGGCCCCAAACTGACTCATACCCCAGGGGAACTACCCCTGTTGACTGGGTATGGACGTCGGGGGGGCCCCTGCCGCCTGGCACGAAGGCCCAAAAAAATAACAAACATCCCTTGGATAGTGCCTGTCTAGCCTGAGGAAACACAAATACTGAGGGGCTAATGCATGAGTAAGACTTTTATGATGTGGATCATGTGTTTCCTGTTCTAGGTGGGAGGAGCCTATCTCTCTGTAAGCCGTCCTGGAAGATGACTTGGAAAAAATAAATAAGGTACACCGAACCATTTTACTGGTCAAAACTAGATTTTAGGTTCAGCTCCACTTCATAGTGACTGCAGGACTTGCTGTTAATTTCTACAAATATTGCCCTCTCAAAAAGCCTTGTTGAGTCATGACACCTACCCTATTAATGTAGTCTTCACCATACATCAAAATGAAGAGACACCTTGAGGAGAGAGAAACTAGTTAAGTGCTGAAATGAAAAACAGAAGCAGGCCTTTCTAGTCTTTACCATCTCAGAACAAAATGTTACATTCACTGACAAGTCAGATATATGCTTGTCTATAGAGATCATCACTAATGACCACCACATTGTACGCTACACATTCAAGTCTTTACTGCTCACCTGTAATCCTGTTGGGAGCCATCTTCAGATCGTAGCAACCCTGAAGAATGCAAGAATGAATATATGCAAGTTACCACATCTTAATCTGGTACACATCAGCAGAAAGCTGTTTAGACATGCAGTTTACAAGTATGTACATTAATCCCTGTACTGCTGTAGACTAGGAGCACTATCAGGAGGTAAAGTAGAACTAGAAGCAACAACTCATTTTAGATAGTGTAAAGGAGGGTTGTAATCCCTGTAAGGTATTTTTGCCTTTGTCCCATGGGGCAATTTCTCTTCACTTCCTGTCCCAAAGAACTAGTGTCCCCATTGGTAGAATTTCCTTTCTATTACTTTGCTGGGGAAAACTCAAAATTTGGGATTCTTTGACTTTCAATGATATTTGTAAACAGGAGAAAAGTTTGAATGGGGCGCAGACCGCAACAACTGACAGGGGTTCTAAACAATCTCCCCTCTACACAAAAATCTAAAGTTCTAAATAACTGTATTAGAGCTAAAACAGCATGCAAGGTCTCTAGGACACATTTATGGACTAGAGGAAATCTGCAGAGATGCCTTCTAACATGGAGAATAGTAAGCCTATACCCACCTTCTATGCATTCATTGATAGGCTGTATTTATTATTATACAGGATCTATATAGAGCCAACAGTTTGCGCAGCGCTTTACAACATCGGGGAAGACAGTACAATTACAATCCAGGAGGAATCAGAGGGCCCTGCTCATTAGAGCTTACAATCTAGAAGTGTGTTTCATGACAGATTGCCAAGCCAGATACACTGTTAACTAGATAGTGGAAAGTACACCAAGCCCCCATTCACACCAATGACTTGTCATGCGATAAATCGCACCACATTGCCAGCAATGGAACTGTTCATATTGCATCAATTAAAAAGTTTCCTGCACTACTTTTCCGATTTCATGGCGACTTGCACAGACTTGTTGAAACAATAAATGCCTTCCCCTCAGTACATACCCTCGTGGCTAACAGACTTAAGTCAAGACTAGATAAAATAAATCACCAGCTTACACCCGAGAGTCCTCAGAACTGTCAAGTTATAGCCTTATAGTGTAAGGGAGGGTTGTAACCCCTGTAAGGTTTAGTTTTGCTTTTTCTTCATGGGACGATTTCTCTTCACTTCCTGTCCCAAAGAACTAGTGTCCCCACTGGAAGATTTTCCCCTCTATTACCTTGCTGGGGACAACTCAAAATTGACTTTCAATGAAATTTGTTAACAGGAGAGAAGGTTGAATGGGGGCACAGACCGCAACAAGTGACAGGTGTTCTAATCAATCTCCCCTCTATAGACAAAATTAAAAAGTTCTAAATAACTCCATTTGAGCTAAAACAGCATGCAAGGTCTCTAGGACACATATATGGACTACAGAAAATCTGCAGAGATGCCTTCTAACATGAATAGTAAGCCTATACCCACCTCCTATGTATGCAATTTGCAGATGGGCTGTATAAGCGGGTTTCATGACAGATTGACCAGCCAGATACACTGCTAACTAGATTGTGGAAGGTACACCAAGCCCCCGTTCACACCAGTGACTTGTAAAGTGAGAAAATCGCACCACATTGCCAGCAATGGAACTGTTCATATTGCATCAATGAAAGTTTCCTGCACTACTTTTCTGATTTCATTGCGACTTGCACAGACTTCTGTTGGAGTACTAAACGCCTTCCCCTCAGTTTTTACGCAGGAAAAGAAGGGGTATACTGACCGTGACAGTATTGCCAGTGACACATCACAGGACTTGCCCTCATGGCTGGAGGCCAGAGTCAAAACTAGATAAACTTAATACAAATAAATCACCAGGACCGGATGGCTTACACCAGAGTCCTCAGAACTGTCAGGTTATAGCCAGACCATTGTTCATAATCTTTGCAAATAGCATACTCACAGGAATTGTACCAGCCGATTGTCCTTTTTTGAATGTTGGTACCACATTAAAGAAAAGCCAAATGCCTAGAAACTACAGGCCAGTCAGCCCAACATCAACCGTAGGTAAATTGAAGGGGATAATAAGGGACTATCTAAAAATTTAAGAAAAATAAAAGTAGTCAACATGGGTTTTTGAAAGGCTGTTCCTGCCAGACCAATCTGTTAACATTCTACGAGGACGTGAGCTGCAATCTAGACAGGGGAAGGCCGTGGATTTAGGGTACCTGGATTTTGCAAGAGCATTCGATAGTCCCCCATAAGCGGTTAAGTTACAAGTTGAGGTCTGAAGGCATGGACCATAAGGTTTGTTCTTCGATTAAAAAACTGGTTACAGGGGCAGGTCCAAAGGGTGGTGATCAACATACTCAGACTGGTCTGGGGTGGCAAGGGGGGGGGGGGGGTAGTCCAAGGTTCTGTCTTGGGACTAATTCTATTAAATCTTTTCATAAATGATATGGGATAAAAAGCTCTGCTTTCACAGATGACAAAATTAAGCAGGGCAATAACCACGTCTTAATGTAAAATTTCTATATGCTGATGTGAACAAATTAATGGAGTGGCCCAATACATGGCAAATAAGGTTTAATGTGGAGAAATTAAATTAATGCACTGGGGGCAAAAAAGAAAAGAATAAGCAAACTACTCACTAGGGGAGAACCTATGGGGAATCAAGGATGGCACACATGTAGCCCCACTCTTCCTCTACAAGTGTGCAAAGTTTGTTGTCCGGGGGGACCTACGGCCGGGGAGCACAGTTTTTTCAAAGCCGGCCACCCCTTCCATAGACTCCCATGTTAGACGGTCATTTCTCTGTTGACTTTGGGGACCCGGTCCTAGGTCCCCTGGACCCGATACTTGGCACACATGTAGCCCCATTTCTTCTCTACAAGGGTGCAAAGTTTGTCTGGGGAGCACCGATTTTTCATAGCCGGGCACCCCTTCCATAGACTCCCATGTTAAACATCAGTCGAGGCATGGGCACTGAGGAATGCAGATGACACCCTAGGCTTATACTCGAGTCAATAAGTTTTCCTAGTTTTTTTGTGGTAAAATTAGGTGCCTCGGCTTATACTCTAGTATATACGGTACTCCAGAGAAAACCATAATCCAACTTTATAAAACCAATTAGACCACATCCGGCGTACTCTGTCCAGTTCTAGTCATCAGTCCTCAGAAGGGATGTGCTGAAACTGGAGAGAGTCCAAAGAATGGCAACGAAACTAATAAGGGGACTGAATGACCTCAAAATGTGAGGAACGCCTACAACCACCAAATGTATTCTCACTGGTAAAACTATGCTTGAGAGGAGATAATAGCAATTTACAAATCTACCTCAATGGTGATCCCAGCATAGGAAAAAATGTATTAGTCTCAAGGGGTGCAAGAGGACATGGGGCCACACAATGAGATTGGAGAAGCAGTTTAACCTTCAACTGCGCAGGGAGATTTCACTGTCAGGGCAATAAGGATGTGGCACTCCCTTCCACGATTTGTGGTTTAAGCCGAGAGTATGAATATTTTTCAGACACTTGGATGTGCATCTTAAACACAACACAGGGATAAGGGGAATTAGACATTGGCACAAGTACACCTACACAGGTTGAACTGGATGGACTATTGCAGGGGTGGCCAACCAGTGGCCCGGGGGCCACATGTGGCCCGCAGAGCCCTCTGTGGCCTGCGACCTTCTGCTCTGGAATGGTGGGTTGGCAAGCCCAGCTCACAAGTTGCACACCCTCTATAGCACAGTATCATTGTTGTGAATTAAGCTGGTGGTAGAGGAAATAAGCGGCTGCGTAGCAGAGCCCCATAAGCCGATGCTTCCTCTACATCGCTGGCTTTTGCCACAGGCTGGGTCTGTGGCAAAATTCAGCTAACCCGCAGGATAGACACAGGTGCACTAGGTTGGTAAACCACAGAACATCAGTGTGAAAGCAGTCTTAGGCCCTTTTCACACGATCAGCCTGACCAAATGGGACCCTCAATTCAACTCTATAGAGCGACAGATGTCTGTTTACGCTCGCCTACCTCCAATCCGAACAGAAGGGAGTTCGTGCCCTTTCGTCTGGCAGATCGGAGGGCCTATAGAGTAGCCGTGACCCGTCATCCGCCCGCTCATTGTGGCCCTCGACTGGTTACCAAGTTGCTTAAGTGACCTTGCTCTTTAAGGTTGGGCACCCCTGGACTATTGTTTTTATTTAATCTTACCTTCTAGGTCACAATGAAATCAGCAGTGCAAATTGCACTGATGTGCGGCTTTGAAATCGTACTGAAGTCGATATCAAAGCCACACTAGTTAAAAAACTGAAAAAAATTAATAAAAAAAGGAACCTTCTAAACTAATGTCAATAGCATGTATGAGTTGTGCTGTAAAAGCCACTGATCAACTTTTCGAATATTAGGCAAAAAAAATCAAACCAGGAATTATATGGCTGCAGTTTACTAAATAGGGATGAAAACCCAGACATGTCTTGAATGGAGTGACTTCATATTGCAGCTGCCACTCAGCCAGTGAGGTTATATCTCCACTGCCAATACAGAAAGCGTTAGTCTATCATCCATGTGGCAGGGCTACTTGTACATCATTGACTAGAGACCTTGGCAAGTGTTCTATTTTGAGGTTTGTTGAGGTGGCAATTGTGCTACACATGTCTGGCACCGAAAAGGGAAAAAAGTTTAAACTTACACTAGTTACATTTTACTAGCCTTGCCATCAGGTGTTGCTCAGAGACAAAAGCTGTCCTCAAAGAATTCTCAGAACAGGTCTGTGATAAGTCTCATCATTGACACAAGACAAGGACTGCACCCTCCACATCCAACCATGTGCTCAGTCAGCAAGGGAAAGCATGGCACAGACCCACACCCAGCCACCAAGATAAAGCCCACCCAGTAATAAGACAAAGGGAGACGGGCCATAAGCTTAGAAATTCTCACATGAGCCCAGTGAAAATACCATATTTTTATTTAAATCACATTCCAATTTAGCTTCCACCCATTAGTGTCCAGGGAGAATTAGAATAGACTAACAAGATGAAGACAAAAGCCGATTTCTTCTCAGAAAAAAAACAGTTGTTCTAGATTTGATAACCCCCACCAGTATTTTTCTCCTGGAATGCAATGCTTTGTGAATGGAGGTGAAGAATGATAGTACACATTGCATGCTGAAGACTACTAGTCTAGTAAATAGCCCATGGGTGGTGGGATAGTCAGGCTAGGTTCACATGCAGGCACATTGTGGACAGAGGTACATCAGCCCATTTAAATGGTCTGCTGTACCAAAGGAGAAATGCAAAAAAAAAAAAAAAAAAAAAAAGACTCCAAGCCTCTTAAAAATGCACTGCATGTAACCACAGTCTGAAAAAAAGGGGGGGGGGGGGTGGTGCTGCGCGGTTTCTAATGTTACATATATTGGTACAATAGTAGTGCACAATGGCTAACTTATACCAATATACAGGTTTTATAAGATAAATAAATTGAAATGATGAATTACAGTAATGTATAAATACTAGAACCATAAAACCAATAATTAAAATATGAATATATATATAATCCATAAAGTAAATAAACTCTTTGAATAAATACCAAAGTAAACGTTGCTGTGCAAATATGCTATGACAGTGCATAAACGAAAAAGACCTGCAAATTGCAGTGTAGTAATAAGTGCACAGATGTGACTGCTAATGGGCAGAGTGCAGTAAAGTGCTACAGTGAAAAGTAAAAGTGAAAAAAATAATATATAGGTGAAAAAATGTCCAATAAGCAATGGAACACAAATGGGATATTGAACTCCAAAAGTTCATAAGAAGAGAATAATAAAGTTGGCAAGTGGTGTCCGTGCTGATTGTTTTTAACAATTTCTTCTAGGTGACAATCCTGCAACTTCACATATATAAGTGGTGCTGTGGTGAAGGGATGTGTGAATCTTGACTTCTGGTGTCACACACTAGGGTAATAGGTGGCCTCTTACCTTGCGGTAATGAGGTAACCGCTTTTGTTTAATAGGGGTCAGTGAATCCTCTGTCGCGATCCTGGCGTCCAATGGGGAAGCCTTTGTATCAAACCGCTGTTCCTCACATGTGGAATAAACCTATGTTGGATCCTACGGGTTTGCTCACATCTCCCAATAATGGCAGGGTTAGAAAGAAAAAATGGGGTCTCGATCGTGAAGTACGTTTTTAAAAACCAAATGGTATGTATTTAATGATGCATAAGGTTGTACATATATTGCTTACATACACTCACATAAAAAACAATTGTGAAGAACTTATCTCCTGGACGAGCGGCGAGCTCGCGTGCCTCCGTCTGTCTGATTGCCTCTCCGTCCCATCCCGTCATTAACCTCCACATTCCTCCAGATTGGTAGCGCAGGAATAACCACTCCTTACATTTCATGTAACCACAGTGCTGCACCACCATACAAAGTCACACTGCACAAACACAGGGGTGATGATGCATGAGGGCACCATTAACGGTTAAGGCGCAGCATGTTTTGGGATCATGCACACATGCCCTCAGCCACAGCTCCTAGGTGTCCAGCATTACTGAGACAACTGGTTACAATTAGAACATGGGGCACACATCACTACAGGTAATCACACTGATGCCCATCTAAGCTTCACCATCTCCCCCTTCCTTCTCCCATCACACGGTGGAAGCTCTGCAGAGGAGACAGCGGACACCACCTGGGAAATTAATAGGGAGACGCCGCCCAGAGTTCCTATGGTGCTTGTCGGCTACCTCCTCTGCACCTGCCTCCACAGCAAAGTCTGCATCAAAAGCTATGCATTTACAAAATAAACAGTCTGACTCTACAGCTAAAAGGGATTTCTTCAGTATAGCGACAATCCTCGTCACAGCCAACACAAGGCCAGCTCAGGGTATAGTAGATTATTCATCATTGTGTCCCCTACAAGTTTAAGTGTTATGAATAAACTGTTGGGAGCATGTTAACCTATTTTTGCCCCAATTACATATTTAAGGTGCATAGCTTCTTACATGTGTCATGTCTTCTCCAGTTCTGGCCATCCCCATGTAGTACCAACCATCGATACCTGTTAAAAGTTAGCAGGTCAGACACTGCAACATCAAGCAAGAATACAAAACCAACATTTTTTTAACTGTCAGTTATAATAAAGTCTCATCAGAATTTCAGACGAACGAGATTCCAAGAGATAAATCATCATCAGTTTTAAGTTCATACACTAGCTTATCTACACTGTCATGAGCAAAGCCTTCATACAACTACCAGTTATGCAATTGTGGCAATTAACCTCCACCAGTTTATGCACTTTTACACAAGCGTTTAGCTGATCCCCCTTTTCTGAGGCAGTTGGACCCACTGCTACACAACATTAACTAGAGGATTGTAGGCAATGCTGAAGCCCCTTTCCATAAATGGGTTGTATTGATGACTGATGAGCAGTGGTAGCATCTACTAAGTAAATTACAGCGGCTCTACAAAGTTAAAGATTAATTGTTCAGATGTGCAATAAAGTATTGCAATGTCTACTTCTCAGGTTACCTAGTTTTACACTCAATGCTGGCATTTTATAGTCACCTGAAGTTTTTTTTACCATCACTTCAACTACCATTAATTTCCTTCAAGGGGAGATCTGCAAATCCATTTTCTGAGACCCTGCAATCCAAAAAAAATCAGTTCAACCTATAAAAACCCACAAAACCCACATATTTACAGTAGCTACTGCTCAGGAGTTCGAAGTTTCATTATTTTTCAAAGTGAGCTAGTATGACTCATCACTGCAGTGACCCCAACTTCACCTGACCCCCAAACATAGAATTTTACTTACCCCACAGGATGAAGCAGTTTCATTTTCTGTGAAGAGAAAGATATCTTTAGGACAGGGAAAGGATTTCAGAGGATCTCTTTAAATAGACAAACTCAGAATATATTACTCAGTCACAGAATATACCACTCAGTCATTAAATATCAGACTGGGGCGGTAAGATGTCATCACAAAATTCTAAACGTGCAATATGAGCCTGGAGCAAGGTTACGCAACTTACCTGTACATAAAACCCAGTTGGTGTCGCCATTGCAGAGTGCCGGGTATATCTACAGGGAAATTTCGACTGTCAGAAACTTCTCAGCAAGTGTACATATGTAAAGCAGTTTATAGCCTAAATTCCAGAGCACATCCCTTAATGGGGACTATCAGAACAAACCACTCAGTCACCAAACATCAGACTGGGGCGGTATAAAGTCATCATAAAGTCAATTATGCTCAGTATCACATTTCTGCTAAAGCCATTTCAGTTCATTAGCTGTGTAGCTTCTAGGATAAGCCAACTCTAAGCTTTCAGCTATTTTTGCAAATATGAACAACTCAAAAATGCAGCTTTAGGAATAAAGTAGCAATGAGGTAAAATACTGCATTTACCTGTCTCATACCATCAAGGTCTTCTCTAGGCCACAGAGATCTGTAACACAAATGCATTGTTAAGTTAAATGTGCACAGCAAAGCTTGCTATACCTTGGTACATCTGGTCTGATCAGGGTTTTGGTGACCATGAGACTTGTCATCCATATACTTACGGTAGGTTAAATCTTTCAGACCAGAAGCACTTTAAAAACATGCAGCAGACCATTCCTACCTTGATTTATCCCACTGAAATCTTGTCTTCATATGTTCCATGTTGAACCTGTGAACACAGGGCCATTAGCTTTGTAACAGCAGCAACAATTTAGCATTTTAACCTACACTCCATCAGAACTCCACCATGCTAGGAATATTCTTCAGAAAATTTCAGACGAACGAGACTTTCGAGTCATCATTTGGAGCAAGACTGAACATACAAGCCTAGGGCAAGGTTTGGCAAGTTTCCATACATGTCAAATAGAATTTGCAGTACTGAACCAAATATAATGGCCAGAGCTGAAGTATACATATTTAAACACCAATAGGGGCAAAAGTAGGAGCTTCTGCCAAGCATATTAACTGGACATCCATAAATAAAAAATTGTAAGGGGCAGTTTGCGGTCTGTCATTCAAATTTACATGGTCCTATTTAAGAGCCTGTTACTGCATTAGACCCCTAGATATATTGGTCAAGTCTAGCTTTCTCCACCAAAACAATTTCATGGCAGAAAGCTCCCGTTTGTTCACAAAACCAGATTAGGGGGTCAGTTCACCAAGACTCACATTTTAGGTTATGGTTTTGCCATAGTGAAGATTTTGAGTCTAGAATTGCTTTAAAGCAATTGCAAAGCCTGAATTTCCCTTCATTACATGTTCTATTTATCCGATCTGTAATGGTATTAATACAGAGCAGCTACAATCCTCTTCACAGGTCCCCTCCTGGCACACCTGGCTCCTCCCTACACAGGAAGCCACTCCCTAATGCCCCATTCACACCTGAGCGTTTTGTAGCTTGAAGCCTCAAGCTACAAAATGCTAGATGAGGGGGGAATCTATTTTTGGAGTGGAGATGTTAACCATCTCCATAAACACCTGAAGCTCCAACAAGTTCTGGCACTTTTAGGTAGATTACAGGCATTTTTTCTGCTTTTTACATTGGGGACCTTTTGACCTGTACAAAATTGCATCAAAAACCTGTGACATTCTGCTAAAAACGCTACGCTCAGGTGTGAATGGGGGCCTAAGGGGAGCACTTGTGCAAGCTTAATTCTGAGCCAGGCTGTTTGCATCCAGATAGACTGCCTGGCTCAGCCCCACACATGCTCAGGTTGACTGACAGCAGCCAATGGCTCCTGCTGCTCAGCCAAGCCTGTTAGACCGGAGAGTAGAGCTCCTGCAAAGTTCTGGACCAAGATCAGGCTGAGGTTGAGTATTTAGGGGACTGGAAGGGAAGCTACCGTGTACTTCAATGCAGAGAAGGCAAAAAAATAAAATGAAAAAGCACTACTTTTACACCCTGGTCACGACCTTGAAATCATGCTACCCTCACTTGAAGTAGCATGATTTCAAAGTAGCAATTCAGTGCGACTTCAGGTGCAACTTGCATAGAAATCTACATGAAGTCTCAGATGTCTTTCAAGTCACACCTGTTCTAGCTAAAAGTAGTGCAGGAACTACTTTCAAAATCAGTGTGACGCCAACGCACCCATCTGACTGCTTCCAATGCAGACAATAGGGTGCGACTTGTCATGCGATTTGAAACTGCAAAATTGCACAGTGTGACCAGGGGCTTAGAACCACTTTATGGATGCAGAGGATACAATCCTATGTAACCGTGTGACACAAGTCAGTAACTAATGTAGCACTCGCTAAATCATCCATTACATTGTATGTTACAGTGCTTTTCATATACACCATCCCTTGGCCTCAATGTAATCAGTAATCTAATCAAAGGCAGGAGTGGGTGGCATTTACCTAGTAAACTAATTGGTACCTGAGGTTGGAATTAAAAAAGGTGCCTAGAATATCAGTAAAGCAGTTTTGTGCATAAAAAATAAAAACACAACAACAACATACACCGACCAATTTAACTGGTCAAAACTAGATTTTAGGTTCAGCTCTACATCATAGTGACTGCAGGACTTGCTGTTCATTTCTACAAATATTGCCCTCTCAAAAAGGCTTATCGAGTCATGACACCTACCCTATTGATGTAGTCTTCACCATACATCAAAATGAAGAGACACCCTGAGGAGAGAGAAACTAGTTAAGAGTGGAAATGAAAAAAAAAAACAGAAGCAGGCCTTTCTAGTCTTTATCATCTCAGAACAAAATGTTACATTCACTGACAAGTCAGATATATGCTTGTCTATAGAGATCATCACTGATGACCACCACATTGTACCCTACATTAAAGTCTTTACTGCTCACCTGTAATGCTGTGGGGAGCCATCTTCAGATCGTAGCAACCCTGAAGAATGCAAGAATGAATAAATGTAAGTTACCACATCTTAATCTGATACACATCAGCAGAAAGCTGTTCAGACATGCAGTTTACAAGTATGTACATTAATCCCTGTACTGCTGTAGACTAGGAGCACTATCAGGAGGTAAAGTAGAACTAGAAGCAACAACTCATTTTAGTGTAAGGGAGGGTTGTAACCCCTGTAAGGTTTATTTTTGCCTTTGTCCCATGGGGCAATTTCTCTTCACTTCCTGTCCCAAAGAACTTGTGTCCCCATTGGAAGATTTTCCTTTCTATTACTTTGCTGGGGAAAACTCAAAATTTGGGATTCCTTTACAAATATCATTGAAAGCCAAACAGGAGAAAAGTTTGAATAGGGCACAGACCGCAACAACTGACAGGAGTTTTAAACAATCTCCCGTCTACACAAAATTCTAAAGTTCTAAATAACTGTATTAGAGCTAAAACAGAATGCAAGGTCTCTAGGACACAATGGACTAGAGAAAATCTGCAGCTGCCTTCGAACATGAATAGTAAGCCTATACCCACCTATGCATTCAATTCTTAGGCTGTATAAGCGTGTTTCGTGACACTGGTAACTAGATTGTGGAAAGTATACTAAGCCCCCATTCACACCAGTGACTTGTCATGCGATAAATTGCACCCCATTGCCAGCAATGGAACTGTTCATTCTGCATGAAAAAAAGTTTCCTGAACTTTTTTTCTTATTTTTTTGCGACTTGCACAGACTTCTGTTGAAGTACTAAAGGCCTACCCCTCAGTACGTACCCTCTTGGCTAACAGTTTGGAATTAAGACAAGATAAACTTAAACAAATAAATCACCAGGACCGGTTAGCATGGGTTTACGAAAGGTTGTTCCTGCCAGACCAATCTGTTAACATTCTACGAGGACATGAGCTGCCATCTAGACAAGGGAAAGCCCGTGGATTTAGTGTACCTGGATTTTTCAAAAGCATTCGATAGTCCCCCATAAGCGCTTAAGTTACAAGCTGAGGTCTGAAAGCATGGACCATAAGGTTTGTTTTCTTTGGACCTGCCCCTGTAAACAGTTTTTTAATCAAAGGGTGGTGGTGATAAACACTCAGACTGGTCTGGAGTGGTAAGTGGGGTACCCCGAGGTTCTGTCTTGGGACCAATTCTACTCGATCTTTCCATAAATGATAGAGGATGGGATAAAAAGCTCTGCTTTCGCAGATGAGGTTAAGCAGGGCAATCACTTTACATCAGGATATAGAAATTTTACATTAAGACCTGAACAAAATAATGGAGTGGCCCAATACATGGCAAATAAGGTTTAATGTGGAGAAATGTAAATTAATGCTCTGGGGTAAAAAAAAAAAAAAAAAAGAAAAGAAAAAAGCAAACTACTCACTAGGGGAGAACCGATGGGGAATCAAGGATGGAGAAAGATCTGTCCTAGTAGATGACCGATTGGTAGCTGCAGCTTGACATTGCATGCCATTGCATGCCATTGCTCAAAGCTGGCAGAATATTATGCATAAAAACCATAATCCTACCACTTCATAAAACTGGTTAGACCACATCTGGCGTACTCTGTCCAGTTCTGGTCACCAGTCCTCAGAAGGGATGTGCTGGAACTGGAGTCCAAAAGGAGGGCATCGAAACTAATAAGGTGACTGAAGGACCTCAAATAGGAACACCAAGAAGCACCAAAAGTATCCTCGCTGGTAAAACTACGCTTGAGGGGAGACGATAGCAATTTACAAATACCTCAATGGTAAACCCAGCAGAAGAAAAAAAAATATATTCAAGGAGTGCAAGAGAACATGGGGCCACACAGTGAGATTGGAGAAGCAGTTTAATTTTCAAGTGCACAGGGAGATTTCACTGTCAGGGCAAGAAGGATGTGGAACTCCCTTCCACAATTTGTGGTTTAAGCCAGGGCTTGACAAATTTGCTTGGAATCTAGGAGCCAGCTAAAAAAGTTAGGAGCCAGGAACGCGCCCCCGTCCCGCCGAGCTCGCGCGCAGAAGCAAATGCATACGTGAGTAGCGCCCGCATATGAAAGCGGTGTTCAAACCACTCGTGAGGTATCGCCGCGATCGGTAGATCGAGAGCAATAATTCTAGCCCTAGACATCTAACTCAAAACATGCAACCTGTAGAATTTTTTTAAACGTCGCCTATGGAGATTTTAAAGGGTAAAAGTTTGTCGCCATTCCACGAGCGGACGCAATTTTGAAGCGTGACATGTTGGGTATCAATTTACTCAGCGTAACATTATCTTTCACAATATTCAAAAAAATTGGTCTAATGTTGTCTTATTTTTTTATTTTAAAAAAAGTGTATTTTTTCCCAAAAAAGTGCGCTTGTAAAACCGCTGCGCAAATACGGTGTGACAGAAAGTATTGCAATGACCAACATTTTATTCTCTAGGGTGTTAGAATAAAAAAATATAAATAATGTTTGGGGGTTCTAATTAGAGGGAAGGAGATGGCAGTGAAAACAGACAGGGAAACTCCATTA
Source organism: Rana muscosa (assembly GCA_029206835.1). Lineage (NCBI taxonomy): Eukaryota > Metazoa > Chordata > Amphibia > Anura > Ranidae > Rana > Rana muscosa. Next base: position 262,094,222 of record CM055119.1, on the reverse strand, counting down.
GCATGGCTGTTTGTCTTGTCATACCAACGGCCACCACAAGATGGCGCTAGATCACAGAAGGAAGCTTAGGCCTGCAGAAGGCCGCGGCCTCAATTACCAGCCGGCGCGGCCCAACGCGATCCCGCGGAAGGGGGGGCACGGAGAGACAGGATTCCCCAGCTGTGCTGCCCCAGGTCGCTAATTCTAGACGCAATGACGGCCTGGCGCCCGGGGTTTGTCGAGCCCTGGTTTAAGCAGAGTGAATATTTTTATGAGACTCTTGGATGTGCATCTTAAACACACAGGAATAAGGGACATTAGACATTGGCACAAGTACACCTAACACAGGTTGAACTGGATGGCCTATTGTCTTTATTCACAACCTTACCTTCTAGGTCACAATAAAATCAGCAGTGCAAATTGCACTGATGTGCGGCTTTGAAATCGTACAATATCAAAGCCACACTGATTAAAAACCCAGAGGAACTCCTAAACTAAGGTCAATAGCATGTATGGAGTTGTGCTATAAAAGCTGCTGAAGATCAACTTTATCAATTAGGCAAAAACAGGCAATTATACGGTTACAGTTTACTGAACATGGATTAAAACCCAGACAGGTCTTGGAGTGACTACATATTACAGCCGCCACTCAGCCAAGCACCACTGCCAATACAGAAAGTTAAAGCGGAGGTTCACCCAAAAGTGAACCTCAGCTTTTTGGAAACCCTCCCTGCCTCCGGTGTCACATTTGACATTTTTCAAAGGAGAGGGGGTGCAGATACCTGTATAATACAGGTATTTGCACCACTTCTGGATGCAGACTACTGCGGGTTACCCCCGTTGTGTTCTGGGAGCCGAGTTTCCCAGAACACAACGGGGACCAGTGAGGACGGCGCAGCGTGACTCGTGCATGCGCAGTAGGGAACCGGGCAGTGAAGCCGTAGCGCTTCCTTACAGATTCCCTCACCGAGGATGGCGGCGGGGAAAGCCGAGAGCCAAGCGGTAGCTCAGCTTCCAACCTAGACAGGTTAAGTGTCTTTTTTAAAAAGACAGCAGCTGCAGTATTTGTAGCTGCTGACTTAAAGTGGAAGTTCACCGGAATTTTTATGTCTATCATCCTTGTGGCAGGGCTACTTGTACATCATTGACTAGAGACCTTGTCACCTCAAAACAGAACACTACCCAATTCTGCAACACATGTCTGGTACCTAAAAAGTAAACATTGAAAACTTTACTTTTTTTACACACCAATTACATTTTACTAGCCTTGCCATCAGGTGTTGTTCAGAGACAAAAGCTGTCCTCAAATAATTCTCTGAACAGATCTGTGATAAGTCTCATCATTGACACAAGACAAGGACTGCATCCTCCACATCCAGCCATGTGCTCAGGCAGCAAGGGAAAGCATCGCACAGACCCACACCGAAAGACAAAGCCCACCCAGTAATAAGACAAAAAGGGCGACATTAGCCCAGTGGAGAGAAACAAACTAGATTTACTTAGATCATGCATTCACTTTAGCTTCCTCCCATTAGTGTCCAGGGAGAATTAGAAAACAAGCTGAAAAAAGCAGATTGCTTCTCTGAAAAAAACTGTTGCTCTAGTTTTGATAAACCTCACCAGTATTTTTCTCCTGGAATGCAATGCTTTGTGAATGGAGGTGAAGAATGACAGTACACATTGCATGCTGAAGACTACTAGTCTAGTGAATAGCCCATGGGTGGTGGGATAGTCACAGGCTAGGTTCACATGCAGGCACATTGTGGACAGAGGTATATCAAGCCCATTCATTTAAATGGTCTGCAGAACCAAGGAGAAATACAGAAAAAGTCTCCAAGCCTCTTAAAAATGCACTGCATGGAACCACAGTGCTGCACCACCATACAAAGTCACACCGCTAAACAGGGGTGATGATGCACGAGGGCACTGTTAAGGGATGTTTTGGGATCATACACATTCCCCTCAGCCACAGCTCCTAGGTGTCCAGCATTACTGAGATAAATGGTTACAATTGGAACATGGGGCACACATCACTACAGGTAAACACACTGATGCCCATTCTAAGCTTCATCAACCCCTATGGTGCTTGTTGTCCACCTGCTTTGCACCTGCCCCAAAAGCTATATATAGCGATTTCTTTACAGGGTTAGATAGGTTAGTCTGTAGAGATGTGTTGGGGTGAACTACTTTAAAGTGGCAATAAAATGCTTTTAAGAACATGACTTACCTGCTCTGTGCAGAGTAGCCCTGATCCTCTTCAGGTCTCCTGCTAGCACTTATGGTCCCTCCCTCATGGCAAGTGCTGTGGCTCAACATCACCCTCTTTTATTGGCTCACTGATTGATTGGCAGGAGCCAATGGCTTCTCTAGCAGTCTCTGCCAATGAGAACCAAAGGCTTTTTCTGCCCATTGCTGGATCATGATGGTGCTCAAGTATTTGGGAGGACCTGCTGCACAGGTTTACTTTGATGCATGAAGGCAAAAAGACTTAACCTTTAAACACTGAAGGATGAATTTACAAGACTCTTAAAGAGCACAGCGTTGGAAGCTACTATATCACAGCCTAAACCAAACATCAGGCCATCGCCCAGAAGCAGACCCATCACTGTTTATGTGTTGGGGTGCATGCGGAATGTCTTGAAGCTCATACTGAGGCACCATCCCGGAAGAATATGCAACTATCAAAAAAATGGTTGATCAAGGGTGGGACTTTGTGTGTGCCTCAGTGGAGTGAATAGACGTATCACAATATATAGAAAAACAATTTGTTATCCTGCCGAAGGCAGCAATGTAAAAACCTTATATTCTTACAAAAGTATATAATATAAAATCACATTACAGTTCAAATAATGGGTAACGGGATGTGCGATTCCCATTCACAGAGAGAAGTGAAGGCCTTCCACTTCTCTCTGAATGGGAATCGCACATCCCGTTACCCATTTCAACTGTAATGTGATTTTATATTTTCTTATATATACCTTTGTAGGAATATAATGTTATTTTACATTGCTGCCTTCGGCAGGATAACAAAAATTGTATATTTTTCTATATATCGTGATACATCTATATTTATTCACTCCACTGAGGCACACACAAAGTCCCACCCTTGATCAACCATTTTTTGACATAGTTACCCATCACTGTTTAGTTTAGCCCCATCTCAGCAGAGCCAATAATGTGGAACCCCTCCATCAATTCTGCCAGCTATAAACATTTAGAACTCCCTCAGGCAAATTTATGCCCCGTTTCGCCTTTACAATACTAGCCCAATACATGTTCCTTTCTCTGGTAGTACCAGTGTAGAATCAAATGGCATGGTACCTTTTAGCTGAAGATTGGCCTTATATCCTTAAGCATTAGTTACATATTATACAGCCAGGCGAATCTGTTTGATTAAATGAGTGACTCATATCCATCCCCAGCAGATCACACCTATTCCATTCCAACGCCCCCCTTATGCCTCAATGCCTTAGCTTTTCAGTTGTCCTAGAGGTTTTTTGGGATCATGTTCATAGATTAGTTCACAACATTCACAATCTTAAGTACTTATGTTGTACTTGGTTAAGTGCCCTCTCAACTAGAATTGGTCAAGTTCATGTAAAACAAATTGAGAAACAAAAAACATTAAACGATGATTGACACCCAATTGTTATCAATTTTTATTTATTTAACTAAATTATCGTAAACAGAAGCCTATCTTGTCCAGTGTTAAAGGGGCAACAGTGCCAAGGATGCACTTCAAAAATCAATCTGGGGGTTTGAGCTGATGAGTTCCAAACACCACTGTTGAGCAAGATTGGTCTCTGGCTGGAAAGGTCAGCGCCGTGCTTTTGTAATTTTTTTGAAGGTCTTCACAATGTTCCTCTGAATCTACGAAAAAAAAAAAAATAGATACCATTACAAATCTTGCATGCTTAAACAGTACTTAACATTGCTTCAGAAGTCAATCCCCTCAGATTGTTCTATCAGGAACAGGTTATCCATCTTCTCCAGCTGACTACACCAGTGGGTTCACCTTTTCAGGCTCTGGTGGATATCAGATGGTCGGACATGTGAAGGTTTCATCCTTGGGGATCATTCAGATACAAAGCCCTTGCTACCATCCTCCACAGCTCCTAGAGCTGGATGATTCTGGGCAAAATGAGAATCACTTGCTTAGAATAAAGATAAATTCTCACAATTATGGTGTAACATTTCATATTCTAGAAGAAAAAAAAAAGCCAACTGGTTCATTCGTGTATCCCCCCCCCCCCCCCAAAAAAAATTTCATGAGTCCCTTGGCCATCAGAGATTTTGGATTGGCTGAGACAGCAGCACCATTGGCTAACTCACTTTAACAGTGGGAGCCCATCAGGAGAGAGGCAGGGGCTGAACAGCAGCTCCATGTCTAAATGGACACAACTGCACCATAACAAGCTGCTTGCTGTGGGGGCACTCAACAGGGAGGGGCCAGGAGCAGCGAAGAGGGACCTGAGAAGATCAGGTCCTGAGCCTTAAAGATCCCTTTAAGGCTCAGCTCACATATGCAAATCGGATGAGTTTTGAATCCCATGTGAAACAGATCCGTTTGCAATGGAGCTGGTGGTTCACACATGTCCAGGACAGCTGCAGTCAGTTTTTGAAAAAAGCGTGATATTAGGTTTGGTTCAGGTGTGAATAAAAGTAACATGCACCTCAACCAGTGAACAAAGCTGGACTCATTTTATAATGTGACTTCAACTGCAGTTGGCATGTGTGAACCTAGTTTAACAAACTGTTACTGGTAGGAATCTCCCAAATGGATTCACACATTTGCACATGGTGCAATTAGTCAGAATGACTGTGTAAATGTAATCTAGTTTTCAAGTCTTACCTTAAACCAAGTTTCTGACAGTTGATAGCTGAAAAACAAAGTGGAATACATAAAAACACACATCTTTACAAAAAGACAGTCTGACTCAACAGCTAAAGGGGATCTCTTCAGTATAGCGACGATCCTTGTTACAGCCAACACAAGGCCAGCTCAGGGTATAGTGGATTATTCATCATCATTGTGTCCCCTACAAGTTTTAATGTTATGAGTAAACTGTTGAGCGCGTTAACCTATTTTTGCCCTAATTACCTATTTAAGGTGCATAGCTTCTTACATGCGTCATGTCTTCTCCAGTTCCGGCCATCCCCAAGTAGTACCAACCATCGATACCTGTTAAAAGTTAAAAAAAAGTTCAGACACTGCAACATCAAGCAACCAAGAAAACAAAGCCATGTTTTTAAAACTGTCAGTTATAATAAGGTCTCATCAGAATTCAGACGAACGAGATTCCAAGAGATAAATCATCATCAGTTTTAAGTTCACACACTAGCTTATCTACACTGTCATGAGCAAAGCCTTCATACAACTACCGGCTATGCCATTGTAGCAATTTTACACAAGCATTTAGCCGATCCCCTTATCTGAGGTAGTTGTACCCACTGCTAAAGAATACCAACTAGAGAATTGTAGGCAACACTGAAGCCCCATTCCATAAATGGGCTGTATTGATCACTGGGAAGTAGAGCTGCACGATTCTGGCTAAAATGATAATTTTTTCTGCTTAGAAGATAGATCACGATTCTCGCAGCGTAACATCTTTCACATGAAAACAAAAAAAAATTGGGCCAACTTTACCGTTCAGTTTTTTTATTCATTGAAGTCTATTCCCCCCCCCCCCCCCCAAAAAATTCCATTTGAAAGACCGCTGGGCAAATACAGTGCGACATAAAATATTGCCACAATTGCCATTTTATTCCCTAGGGTCTCTGCTAAAATATATGTTTGAGGGTTCCAAGTAATTTTCTAGCAAAAAAATATTTAACTCTTCCAGTGTCAGAAAAAGATTGACTTTAAGTGGTTAAACTGCCTGCATTTACACAGAAGTTTGATCTAAGGAGGAAGTTACAATGTTTCAAACTTGGCAGACTGCCCTATGAAGGAAGGTTACAATGTTTCCTGTTAAAAACTTGGCAGATTGCCGGATATTTTCTTTTGACAGCTGATAAGTCTCTCCACTTGTTATAAGAATCAGCAAACACTGCATTGGAGATAGTGGGGGGGAGGGGGGGGTTGAATTGAGATCACAATTTAGCGATTAATTGTGCAGCTCTACTGGGAAGCAGTGGTAGCATCTACCAAGTAAATTAGAGCGGCTCTACAAAAGTTGCAGATTGTTCAAATGTGCTGTCAAGTATTGCAATGTCTACTTCTCAGGTTATCTAGTTTTACACTCAATGCTAGCATTTTATAGTCAACTGAAGTTTTTTTTTACCATCACTTCACCTACCATTCATTTCCTTCAAGAGGAGGAGATTAAAAGCAATTTTGAGACCCTGCAATAAAAAAATAAATAAAAAAAAAAACACATTTAGTTATACTTTCTTAAAAAAGACAAAACCCACATCTTTATAGTAGCTACTGCTCAGGAGTTCGAATAGTTTCATTATTTTTCAAAGTGAGCTAGTATGACTCATCACTGCAGTGACCCCCAACTTCATCTGACCCCCAAACATAGAATTTTACTTACCCCACAGGATGGAGCAGTTTCATTTTCTGTGAAGAGAAAGATATCTTTAGGACAGGAAAAGGATTTCAGGGGACCTCTTTAAACACTTCAACCCCGGAAGAATTTACCCCCTTCCTTACCAGAGCACTTTTTGCGATTCGGCACTGCGTCGCTTTAACTGACAATTGCCCGGTCGTGTGACATGGCTCCCAAACAAAATTGTTGTCCTTTTTTCCCCAGAAATAGAGCTTTCTTTTGGTGGTATTTGATCACCTCTGCGGTTTTTATTTTTTGCGCTAACAAAAATAGAGCGACAATTTTGGAAAAATGCAATCGTTTTTACTTTTTGCTATAATATCCACAAAATATATATTAAAAAAATCCATAGTTTAGGCCGATACGTAGTCTACATATTTTTGGTAAAGAAAAAAATAGCAATAAGCGTATATTGATTGGTTTGCGCAAAAGTTATAGCATCTACAAAATAGGGGATAGATATATTGCATTTTATTTTTTTTACTAGCAATGGCGGCGATCTGCGATTTTTATTGTGTCCGTGACATTGCGATGGACATATCGGACACTTGACACATTTTTGGGACCATTCACATTTATACAGCGATTATTGCTTCAAAACTGCACCGATTACTGTGTAAACGTGACTGGCAGAGAAGGGGTTAACACTAGGGGGGCACTGAAAGGGTTCAATATGTTCCCTAGTGAGTGATTCTAACTGTAGGGGGAGGGGACTAACAAGGGGAGGAGACGGATCTGTTACTCTGTACTGGGAACACACATCGGTCTCCTCCCCTGACAGGACGGTGGATCTGTGTTTACACACAGATCCACCGTCCTGCCGTGATTGCGGGCAATCGCAGGTGCCTGGCGGGCACATGCACCAGGTCCCGAGCGCCCCCTAGATGGCCAAGAAGCCCAGGACATCATATGACGTCCACCCAGGATGGCAGATCCCATCTGTGGACGTTATGTCTTTGGGCAGGATGTCAAGTGGTTAAATAGACAAACTCAGTCACTAAATATCAGACTGGGGTGGTAAGATGTCATCACAAAACTCTAAACGTGCAATATTTGAACCTGGGAGTAAGGTTACTCAACTTTAAACGGTGACACCAACTGGGTTTTATGTACAGGTAGAGTGCAAGGGATACCTACAGGGAAATTTTGACCGTCAGAAACTCCCAGCAAGTGTACACATGTAAAGCAGTTTATAGCCTAAATTTCAGAGCACATCCCTTAATGTGGACTATCAGAACAAACCATTCAGTGACCAAACATCAGACTGGGGCGGTATAAAGTCAATTATGCTCAGTATCACATTTCTGCTAAAGATATTTCAGTTCATTAGCGGTGTAGTTTCTAGGATAAGCCAACTCCATAAGATTTCAGCAATTTTTGCTAATATGAGCAACTCAAAAATGCAGCTTTAGGATCAAAGTAGCAATGAGGTAAAATACTGCATTTACTTGTCCGTCTCGATCAGTGGCGGTGCGTCCATAGAGGTCGCCGGAGCGCCGCCCCCTCTCGCTCCTGCACCGCCACTGAAAGACAATACACAGATGCATTGCATGAATCTGTGTATTTTCTGCGCTGCCCACTATTCATATGGCCGGCCTCCTGGTGAGTGCCGGCCATATGAATTAGAGCGGTGGCCGGCGGTGGGTGTGACTTGGAAGTGTATCAGAGCCAGCGGCTCCGATAGGCTTTCCAAATACAGCTCTCACGCTGTAATCGGCTTCCAAAAACTCCTCCAAGGTACGCACAGGGGTGCGTTCCTGTGGGGGCTTCAGCCAATCAAGGTTTACCGGATCTGGTTACCGGTAACCTGATTTGCTGAAGCGACATCGAGGGCGGGAGAAGACATCGAGGACCGAGGAAGGTAAGTGCAGGGCTGGGGGGGGACACTGGCTGTATATGGAAACAAACTGGCGGCATTTGGGGACAAACTGGCGGCATTTGGGGACAAACTGGCGGCATTTGGGGACAAACTGGGGGCATTTGGGGACAAACTGGGGGCATTTGGGGACAAACTGGGGGCATTTGGGGACAAACTGGGGCATTTGGGGACAGTGGCTGCGTTTAATGGGCACAGTGGCGGCAATTGATGGTTTTTTTTTCAGTTTGTTTGCACCCCCCAAAAACTTTTGAGCACCAGCCGCCACTGGTCTCATACCATCAAGGTCATCTCTAGGCCACAGAGATCTGTAACACAAATGCATTGTTAAGTTAAATGTGCACAGCAAAGCTTGCTATACCTTGGTACATCTGGTCTGATCAGGGCTTTGGTGACTTGTGTCATCCCATATACTTAGGTTAAAGCTTTCAGACCAGAAGCACTTTAAAAACATGCAGCAGACCGTGCCTACCTAGATTTATCCCACTGAAATCTTGTCTTCATATGTTCCGTGTTGAACCTGTGAACACAGGGCTATTAGCTTTGTAACAGCAGCAACAATTTAGCATTTTACCCTACACTCCATCAGAACTCCACCATGCTAGGAATATTCTTCAGAATATTTCAGACGAACGAGACTTTCAAGTCATCATTTGGAGCAAGACTGAACATACAAGCCTAGGGTAAGGTTTGGCAAGTTTCCATACATGTCAAATAGAATTTGCAGTACTGAACCAAATATAATTGCCAGACCTGAAGTATACATATTTAAACAGCAATAGGGGCAAAAGTATGCTAAGCATATGAACTGGACATCTATAAAGAAAAAATTGTAAGGGGGAGTTTGCTGGTCTGTGTCATTCAGATTTACATGGTCCCATTCAAGAGCCTGTTACCACTTTAGCCCCCTAGAAATGTTGGTAAAGTCCAGCTTTCTCCACCAAAACAATTTCATGGCAGAAAGCTCCCGTTTGTGAACTGATACAGGACTTCCTGAGATGGTATTAGTTGGGATTTGTCCTTTATTAGCCAACCGAGAGAAGGAAACTCTGCGCCTCCCCGCAAGTCTCTCTAGTTGATGGGCAGATTTGGTCACAAACAGGAGATCATCCAAATACGGATCACCGTAATAGCCCTGACTTTTAATGGGGCTAGGGCCTCTGCCAGAACTTTCGTGAAAATTCTGGGTGAGGACAGGCCAAAGGGGAGAGCCTGGAACTGGAAATGCAGGATCTCTGAATTTACTCAGACTGCTAGCCTGAGATATTTTTGAAATCCCTGATGAATTGGGATGTGCAAGTAGGCATCCCTGAGATCTAGAGTAGCCATGTGACAGCCTGGGAATAGTAGCTTTAAAACTGTAAAGATCGACTCCATCCTGAACCGTTTGTATCTCACAAACCTGTTTAAGGGACGCAGATTTGGGATTAACCTGAACTTTCCCGATGGCTTCCTTACAACAAACACATGGGAGTATACTCCCTGACCGCGCTCTGTCTGGGGCACCTGAATCAGGACTCTGATCCACTAAGTCCCCCAGTAACAAACTTAGGGCTTCTGCTTTTTTTTGTCCCTGGGTAGTTGTGTAACCTGAAAACTTGAGGGGGGCATTGAATCGAACTCAAATCTGTAGTCGTTCTTTATGATGTCCAATATGAACGGGCTTGAAGTCGATGTGGTCCATTGTGGGAGGAACTCCTAGTCTTCCTCCCACCGGGACGCAAGAGTCACTGAGGTTTTGGGGGTGGTTTGAGGAGGATTAAATAGGATTCCTCCCCTTCCTCGCCCCTTGTGGCCCATCAAATTTTTTGGGGCGGTCCTCCCTCTTGACGGGTCTGTTGCCTGGGGCCTCGAAAAAAACGTTTCCCCTTCTGACTCCCCCCCCCATCTTGAGTCCTTTCAAATGCCTCCTGGAGGCTGGGCCCAAATGGGTGGTCACCTGAAAATGGTAGCCCGCAAAGTTTTAGTTTAGAGGCAGCATCACCTGTCCAGGTTTTAAGCCACACAGCCCTTCTAGCTGCATTCACTAGAGTGGCCGACCTGGCTGCCAATTTTACGGATTCCTCCGAGGCGTCTGCCAGAAACCAGACTGCTTTGAATAGTAGTGGGAAGGACTTTAAAAGTTGCTGTCTAGGAGTACTGGCTGAAATTTGAGCCTGTAGTTGCGTGAGCAAACTCTAATTTTCTGGCAACACAAGTAACTGCAAGAGCTGGTTTCAAACCTATGGAAGTGGCATCCCAGGCCCTTTTAAGCAGCAAGTCCCCTCTTATCCATAGGATCTTTGAGAGACCCAAGGTCATCGAAAGGCAAAGTCTAAGAGGACAGATTTGGCTAAGGGAGCATCTAATTTAGGAATCTTATTCCAGGGGTGGGTCGCATCTGATTCAAACGGAAATCTCTGCTTTAGGCTACCCGAAAAGAAAGCCTTTTCCAGCTGCTCCCACTCCAGCAGAAGCGCTTCAATCAAGGATTTAAGCGGGAAAAACCCTGGTCTTACTTGGACTAGACCCCTGGTACATCAGGTCGTGCTTCGAGAGTTGAACCTGTTCATCGCACATCTCTAGTGTGTCATAGATTGCCTTTAGCAGATCCCCCACATCATCCAGAGACAATTTATATCTGGATGCCCTGGAGGAATCTTCCTCTCCATCCGAATCAGATGCTGAACCCGCTTGAGAGGAGGCTAGTGATCTGGGAACCCTCTTCCCTATCTTCTTCCTCTTCCTGACTGTTATAAGGAAGGCATACTTGCTGCCCTAGATAGGGATGAAGAGACCCTGCATCCTATTAATCCCTTAAAGGACTGGAATGTAGATGCAATCTCATCCTTTACGGATGACAGTATCTAGTGACAAGCTGCCACTGAATCATCCTTTACCAGGCTGCTGACACATTCGGGACACAGTGGCTTCTCCCAATTGGTGCCTAACTTGGTCCCACAGATGGCACATTTCTTTCTAGGCAGCTGCATTTGGGTCCTGTCATGGGCTTTGACCTGTAAGCCAAACAATCCCAATTAATCCACAGCCTTGCACCCACCACCACTGTGCACGGCTAGCCTAGACAGTGCCTGACCCATCACCAGGAGGTTCCCCACCCAGGGAGGTTATTTTGGGCCCAATGACCCTAACCTTCCAGAGTAAGACATGGTCTGCTCTCACCACGCTTATCTGAGAGGCGTCGGAGCCTGTTGAACCGGGGTCTGCCTGTGCTGCTGCTGCACCCTTCATGGTTCACTGTGTTCGCTCAGTCTCTGAGCTTGTTCCACCTGCTCCAAATTCTTGTAAGTCACTGGCGCGCCCAAGAAACCGGAACTCTGTTTCGCGGTGCCCCATGACGTGGTTCCGCCGGAAGTACGCTCGTCACTTCCTCTTAGTGGAACGCAGGAGCTCCGCCCGCACCTCAACCTGTCCGGAAGCCGGCTGTTAACCGCACGGCTGGTCTGGCGTCTCACATTCCCACCGCCGGCATCCGCTCCTGGCTACCAGAGGTAACCCAGCAGGCATGGGGGGCTAGATCTGCCGTCACTCGGGGTCCTACTCTCTGAGCAAACGGCAGCAGTGACTGCAGCTACTCTCCCTTCCCAACAGGACAGAGGAGTGCAGGCAGGAAAGGTAGGTTCACTTCCAGGGGCTCTCCCAGGACAGTCCTGAGATATGGAGCTTCCCACAAAGTTCCCTTTACGTGCTCCTTCCCGTCCGGCAGGAAACAAAAACCAAGGGCCTGGAGAACCGCCTTTTAAATATTTGGTATACGTGTTTCCTGTCCCGAGGGAGAAGCCATACATCTCAGAGGCTGTCCTGGAAGACGAAAGGAGGAAAAAATGTTTTTACTCACCAGAAAGGGCAGTTGCTATGCGGAACTTGCTAATCTGCCTCTTCCTCCACCTCGGCAGGTCTTCTTTCTCATCCTCCTCGGTGTCTTCTGGGGAATGTGGCACGCTGCCTTTTGGGAACTGTGTATTCCAAAAAGCAGCCACCCATTTACAAAGCAGCGCAAGCCTCGCGCATGGGCAGTAAGAAACGGGCAGTGAAGACGCAAGGCTTCACTGCCCGTTTCCCTTACTGAGGATGGCAGCACCAGGACCCTCCACGATCGAGGGGTCAGCCTTGGGGTAGGGTGATATCATGGGTGCCTAGGACAGGCAAGTGTCCTTATTAAAAGTCAGTAGCTACAGTGTAGCTGATGACTTTAAAAAAAAAAAAAATCGCGGGTGGAGTCCCGCTTTAAGACTCTTGGATGTGCATCTTAAACAGGGATATAGGAAATTATAGACATTGGCACAAGTACACCCACACAGGTTGAACGAGATGGACCATTGCCTCTATTCAACCTTACCTTCTAGGTCACAATGAAATCAGCAGTGCAAATTGCACTTATGTGCAGCTTTGAAATCGTACTGACACTCTAAACTAATGTCAAAAGCATGCATCTGAGTTTTGTACTGTAAAATCTGCTGAAGATTAACTATGTAAATATTAGGCAAAATCTAACCGGCAATTATATGGCTGCAGTTTACTGAACAGGGATGAAAACCCACAGACATGTCTTGGATGGAGTGACTTCTTATTACAGCTGCCAATCAGCCAAGCTCAACTGCCAATACAGAAAGCGTTAAGTCCATCTTCCTTGTGGCAGGGCTACTTGTACATTGACTAGAGACCTTGTCACCTCAAAATAGAACAATTCTGTTACACAAGGCTGGTACCTAAAAAAGGTAAAATTTGAAAACTTTGTATACACCCATTACATTTTACTAGCCTTGCCATCTGGTGCTGCTCAGACAAAAGCTGTCCTCAAAGAAGTCTCAGAACAGGTCTGTGATAAGTCTCATCATTGACACAAGACAAGGACTGCACCCTCCACATCCAGCCATGTGCTCAGTCCGCAAGGGAAAGCATGGCACAGACCCACAACCAGCCACCAAGACAATGCCCACCCAGTAATAAGACAAATGGCGACAGGCCATGAGCTTAGAAATTCTCACGAGCCCAGTGAGAAAACACCAAATATTTAAATCATGCATTCACTTTAGCTTCCTCCCAATAGTGTCCAGGGAGAAATAGAAAAAAACAAGCCGAAGACAAAATCATATTGCTTCTGAGAAAAAAAACAAAAAAAGTTGCTAGTTTCGATAACCCTAACCCAGTGGTTATCAACCCTGTCCTCAGGGCCCACTAACAGGCCAGGTTTGCAAGATAACTGAAATACATCACAGGTCTGAGAACAGTGATATTTGCTGCTCAATGATTGCAGTATTCTAGTCTGCATCTCCCCAAGGTAATACATAAAACCTGGCCTGTTAGTGGGCCCTGAGGACAGGGTTGATGACCACTGCCCCAACCAATAGTCATCTCCTGGAATACAATGCTTTGTGAATGGAGGAGGCGAAGGACAGTACACATTTACAGGGTTAGATAGGTTAGTCTGTAGATGTGTTGGGGTGAACTACTTTAAAGTGGCAATAAAATGCTTTTAAGAAAGTCACTTACCTGCTCTGTGCAGAGTAGCCCTGATCCTCTTCAGGTCTCCTGCTAACACTTATGGTCCCTCCCTCATGGCAAGTGCGGTGGCTCAACGTCACCCTCTTTTATTGGCTCACTGATTGGCAGGAGCCAATGGCTTCTCTAGCAGTCTCAGCCAATGAGAACCAAAGGCTTTTTCTGCCCATTGCTGGATCGTGATGTGCTCAAGTATTTGGGAGGACCTGCTGCACAGAGGTTTACTTTGATGCATGAAGGCAAAAAGACTGTCTATCCTTCAGTGTTTAAAGGTTCAATCTTAAATCAAGAGCACAGTGTTGGAAGCTACTATATCACAGCCTAAACCAAACATCAAGCCATCGCACAGAAGCAGGCCCATCACGGTTTAGTTTAGCCCCATCTCAGCAGAGCCAGTAATGTGGACCCCCTCCATCAATTCTGCCACCAACTATAAACATTTCGAACTTCTCAGGCAAATGTATGCCCCGTTTCACCTTTACAGTACTAGCCAAATATGTGTTCCTCTTTCTCTGGTAGTACCCGTGTAGAATCAAATGGCATGGTACCTTTTAGCTGAAGATTGGCCTTATCCTTAAGCACTAGTTACAGTGGGGATCGAAAGTTTGGGCCCCCCAGGTAAAAATGTGTATTAATGTGCATAACGAAGCCAAGGAAAGATGGAAAAATCTCCAAATGGCATCAAATTACAGATTAGACATTCTTATATGTCAAAAAAAGTTAGATTTTATTTCCATCATTTACACTTTCAAAATTACAGAAAACAAAAAATGGCATCTGCAAAAGTTTGGGCACCCTGCAGAATTTATAGCATGCACTGCCCCCTTTGCAAAGCTTAGACCTGCCAGTGTCATGGATTGTTCTCAATCATCGTCTGGGAAGACCAGGTGATGTCAATCTCAAAGGTTTTAAATATCCAGACTCATCTGACCTTGCCCCAACAATCAGCACCATGGGTTCTTCTAAGCAGTTGTCTAGAAAACTGAAAATAGTTGACGCTCACAAAGCTGGAGAAGGCTATAAGAAGAAAGCAAAGCGTTTTCAGGTGTCAATATCCTCTGTTCGGAATGTAATTAAGAAATGGCAGTCATCAGGAACAGTGGAAGTTAAAGCAAGATCTGGAAGACCAAGAAAAATATCAGACAGAACAGCTCGCAGGATTGTGAGAAAAGCAATTCAAAACCCACGTTTGACTGCACGATCCCTCCAGAAAGATCTGGCAGACACTGGAGTTGTGGTAGACTATTCCACTATAAAGAGATACTTGTACAAATATGGTCTTCATGGAAGAGTCATCAGAAGAAAACCTCTACGCCCTCACCACAAAAATCAGCGTTTGAACTTTGCAAATGAACATAGACAAGCCTGAGGCATTTTGGAAACAAGTTCTGTGGACCGATGAGGTTAAAATATAACTTTTTGGCTGGAAGGAGCAAAGGTATGTTTGGAGAAGAAAGGGCACAGAATTTAATGAAAAGAACCTCTGTCCAACTGTTAAGCATGGGGGTGGACCAATCATGCTTTGGGGTTGTATTGCAGCCAGTGGCACAGGGAACATTTCACGAGTAGAAGAAAAAATGGATTCAATAAAATTTCAGCAAATTTTGGATGGTAACTTGATGCCATCTGTGAAAAAGCTGAAGTTAAAGAGAGGATGGCTTCTACAAATGGATAATGATCCTAAACACACCATAAAATCCATGGGGGATTACATCAAGAGGCGTAAACTGAAGGTTTTGCCATGGCCTTCACAATCTCCTGACCTCTAAATTATTGAAAACCTATGGGTAGACCTTAAAAGAGCAGTGCGTGACAGACAGCCCAGAAATCTCAAAGAACTGGAAAACTTTTGTAAGGAAGAATGGGCAAAGATACCTCAAACAAGAATTGAAAGACTCTTGGCTGGCTACAAAAAGCGTTTACAAGCTGTGATACTTGCCAAAGGGGGCAGTACAAGATATTAACTCTGCAGGGTGCCCAAACTTTTGCAATCGCCCATTTTTTGTTTTCTGTCATATTGAAAGTGTAAATGATGGAAATAAAATCAAACTTTTGACATATTATAAGAATGTCTAATCTGTAATTTGATGCCTTGGAGATTTTTCCATCTTTCCTTGGCTTCGTTATGCACATTAATACACATTACCTGGGGTGCCCAAACTTTCGATCCCCACTGTACATATTATACAGCCAGGCGAATCTGTTTGATTAAATGAGTGACTCATATCCATCCCCAGCAGATCACACCTATTCCATTCTAACACCCGACCTTTTCAGTTGTCCTAGAGAGGTTTTTTGGGATCATGTTCATAGATTACAGTTCACAACATTCACAATCTTAAATACCCATGTTGTACTTGGTTATTTAAGTGCCCTCTTAACTAGAATTGAGCATTCATGTAGGTTTATGTAAAACAGTTTGAGAAACGAAAAACATTTAAAAAAAACATGATCGACACCAAATTATCAATTTTTTTTTATTTAACTACATTATCGTAAACAGAAGCCCATCTTGTCCAATCAATGTTAAGGGGCAACAGTGCCAAGGATGTACTACAAAAATAAATCTGGAGGTTTGAGCTGATGAGTTCTAAACACCAATGTGGAGCAAGATTGGTCTCAGGCTGGAAAAGTCAGCGCAGTGCTTTTGCAATTTTATTGAAGGTCTTCACAATGCTCCTCTACCTACAAAAAATAAAATAAAAAATATATGAATACCATTACAAATCTTGCATGCCTAAACAGTACTTAACATTGCTTCAGACGTCAATCCCCTCAGACTGTTCTATCAGGAACAGGTTTATCCATCTTCTCCAGCTGACTACACCAGTGGGTTCACCTTTTCAGGCTCTGGTGGAGATCAGATGGTCGGACATGTGAAGGTTTCATCCTCGGGGATCATTCAGATACAAAGCCCTTGCTGCCATCCTCCACAGCTCCTAGAGCTGGATGATGCTGGCCAAAATGAGAATCACTTTTGCTTAGAAGATAAATTCTCACAATTATGGTGTAAAATCTTTCATATTATATAAAAAAAAAAAAAAAAAAAAAAAAATTGTGCCAACTTTACTGGTTCATTCATTAGTGTATTGATTTTCTCAACAGCGCGACTTCAAGACGGATCCCCAAGTCGCCCCTGTGTGAACCAGCTCCAACGATCATGCAGCTCTAACAGCTCCCCACCAAAAAAACGGAGTTACTTACCGGTAACATCCTTTTCCACGAATCTTTCAGGACAGCCACCTTAGAGAGATCCCGGCTCCTCCCCTCTCAGGAAACACCGCCTTCATTCAAAGATTTAAGCCTCATCCTCCCACCGGGCCCTCAGTTCTTCGAGTACCTCCGGTCAACTGGGGAGACACAAGAACACGTCATTCACATATAAACATCTTACCTGACGGCCTCATGCGATGAGCTCCTAAAAATATCCAATAGTTGGGTGGGTACCGGTGCTGTCCTGAAAGATTCGTGGAAAAGGATGTTACCGGTAAGTAACTCCGTTTTTCCCTCTTCATCTTTCAGGACAGCCACCTTAGAGAGGATAAGCGAGTACCTTACCTTAGGGTGGGACTACTGCTTGCAGTACTTTACGGCCAAAGGCCTGGTCTTTGGCTGTTAGCAAATGTTAGTAATGTTTCACAAATGTGGTAAAGCTAGACCACATTGCTGCCCTACAGATCTGCTCCGGAGAAGCACCAGCCCACTCTGCTTGAGAGGTTGACATTGCCCTGGTAGAGTGCGCCCTAACACCCTCCGGGGCTTCTAACCCTCCTAATATGTAAGACTTACTAATAGCTGTCCTTAGCCATCTGGCTATCGTGCGTCTAGAGGCCTTAGAGCCCTGTCTAGACCCCGAAAATAAAACAAATAAAGAATCGGACTTTCTAAACCGTTTTGTAGCTTCTAAGTACTGAAGGACGCACCTCCTGACGTCTAAGTTATGAAATTTTTGTTCCCGTTCCCTCACAGGGTTTGAACAAAAGGTAGGCAAAACAATTTCTTGACCTCTATGAAAGCTAGAAGATACTTTAGGCAAAAAGGCCGGATGTGTCTTAAAAACTACACGATCCGTAAAAACTTGAAAAAAGGGAGCCCTAATTGAAAGGGCTTCGAGTTCACTCACTCGCCTTGCCGTAGTGATTGCCACTAGAAACACCGTCTTGAGGGTGATAAGCTCAATTGTGCACGAATCTAGTGGCTCAAAGGGTTCTTCTGTAAGAGCCTGTAGAACCAAGGAAAGGTCCCATACAGGAAAAGAAGGACTTCTGACTGGCCTCTGTCTAGCTAGTGCTTTAAAGAACCTTGCTATCCAAGGGTCCATGGCTAGCTGTTTCTCTAAGAAAACGCTTAAGGCGGACACTTGCCCCTTAAGGGTGCTAAGGGCCAAGCCCTTATCAGCCCCAGACTGCAGGAACTCTAATACTGCTACTGAACTTCGGGTGTCAAAGGAGCTTTCCAAGCACCAACTATTGAAACGCCTCCAAACTTTCAAATGGATAACCTGCGTCTCTTTTTTCCTGCAGTTTAGGAGGGTTGCCACTAGGCGATCCGAGAATCCCTTGCCCCTCAGCAATTCCTCCTCAGAAGCCAGGCTGCAAGATTCCACCTCTCTATGTGCGGACAACAGACTGGACCCTGAGTGAGAAGGTTCTTCTGGGCTGGTAGAAACCAAGGTGGTTCTACCGCCAGACTCTTCAGGATGGAGAACCACGGCCTCCTTGGCCAATGTGGCGCAATTAGAATTAGGGTTGTATTCTCCTCTCGGAATTTCCTCAGCACTGCAGGAATCAGGACAGGAGGGGGGAAAGCATAGCACTTGGAGAATGCCCAGGTCTGAGCCAGGGCATCCACCCCTAGTGCCCCATCTCGTCTGTTCAGGGAAAAGAAGAGGTCTGCTTTGGCATTGTGCCCTGAGGCGAAGAAGTCCACACATGGCACCCCCCACTTTTGAGTGACCATGTTGAAGGCCTCCTGGCTCAAGACCCAGTTGCCTTCCCTTAGGGTTTTCCTGCTGAGAAAATCCGCCAACTGATTCTGTTCTCCCTTCAGATGTAATGCTGAGAGGGACAGAACATTGGACTCGGCCCACCTGAGGATGTCTTTTGTAAGACTCCACAGGGACCCACTCCTGGTACCTCCCTGCCTGTTGATGTAGGCCACCGTTGAGGAATTGTCTGATCGGATTCTCACGTGTTGGCCCTGAAGTTCCCCCTGAAAAGACCTGAGGGCCAGTGAGACCGCCCTCAGCTCCCTCCAGTTGGAGGACCTCCTTGCGTCCTCCTTTTTCCAGGTCCCTTGTACCAAGTGGGAATCCAGGTGTGCTCCCCAACCTGTGCCACTCGCATCGGTTGTAACTGTCCTGGATATTGGAAGGACCCAACCTAGACCCTGTGTCAGATTTGCCCCCTTTCGCCACCACCAGAGAGACCGCTTGATCTGACCTGGTACTGTGATCATGGAGTCTATAGACCGCTGGCTGTGGTCCCAGACCTTTAGGATAAACAGTTGTAGGGGGCGAAAATGTAATCCCGCCCACTGAACTGCTGGGAGTGTTGATGTCAGTAAACCTAAGGCTGACATAGCCCTTCTTACCGAGACTAGGCCGCTGCCTTGTAGAACTGACATTGCACTGTTTACCTTCATAACCTTCTCCTGTGGAAGGAAGACTCTCTGACTTACTGAGTCTAACCAGTATCCCAGAAAGGTGACTTTCTGGGACGGAACCAGGTTGGATTTTTCCAGGTTCAGGAGCCAGCCCAGATTTTCGAGAATGTCTCTTGCTACCTGAAGGTCCCGAGACAGCTGTTCCGGAGAAGGGGCAAACAGAAGCAGGTCTAAATATGCGATCACTGAGACTCCCTTGAGTCGTATGAACGCTAAGACTTCCGCCATCACTTTGGTGAAAATACGGGGGGAAGATGATAGGCCAAAGGGGAGAGCCTTGAATTGAAGATGGACTACCCTTTTTCCCATATTTACTGCCAGCCTGAGGAACTTCTGATGATCCTCTGCGATGGGAATGTGCAGGTACGCATCCTTCAGATCTATGGATGCCATATAACAGTTTGGAGGAAGCAGGGCTTTCACAGAATAAATTGAATCCATCCTGAATCTTTTGTAGATGACTGAAAGATTCAGGGGTTTCAAGTTCAGAATAAGTCTGAACTTTCCTGTCGGCTTGCGGACCACAAAAATGTGGGAGTAGAAGCCTCTGCCCGACTCTTGCGTTGGGACCTGGACTACCACCTCCTGTTCCTCTAACTCCTGAAGAGAGGTCAGAAGGGCAGATGATTTTTCTGCACATCTTGGGAGGTCTGTGATTAACAGTCTGAGTGGGGGAGGATTGGAAAATTCCAGTTTGTATCCTCTCCTGATGATCCCCAACACAAATTGGTTGGATGTGATCATCTCCCACTGTGGGAGGAAGGCCCTCAACCTTCCTCCCACCCTGAACCCGTCACTGGGTCTTTTTGGGCTGTCCAGGAGGGCGAAAAATAGCCCCCCCACGCCCTTTTCCTTTTGGTCCCCATACCCTCTTCTGTTTGGTTTTTGGGGCCTCCTTTTTCCCCTGAGGAGGAAACTTCCTTTTGGTCTGTTCCCCAAACCTCTTTTTAAGGGGAAAAGCCTTTTTCTTATCAGCCATTTGATCCAAAACGGCCTCCAAGCCTGGTCCAAATAGCAGGTCCCCTGTGAGGGGAATCCCACAGAGTTTTACTTTGGACGCGCTATCTCCCTGCCAAGTCTTAAGCCACAAGGCCCTCCTTGCAGAATTGGTCAGGGCAGTAGACCTTGCTGACATGCGTATTGACTCCGCAGACGCGTCTGCAAGGTATGCAACTCCTTTGAGTAGCATGGGGAAAGAGGCAAGAATTGTCTCCTTCGCCGTACCTGCTTCAATGTGAGCTTTGATCTGTGTAAGCCAATATTCCATGTTGCGGGCCACCACTGTGGCCGCCATGGCAGGTTTGAGATTTCCTTGGGATGAATCCCATGACTTTTTTAGAAGGGAGTCCATCCTTCTATCCATGGGGTCAGAAAGGACTCCCATGTCCTCAAAGACCAGGTCCGTGTGCCTTGAGACCTGGGAAAAGGCAGCGTCTAATCTAGGAGATTTATTCCAGACTAGACACTCGTCTTCAGCAAAGGGAAATCTTCTCTTCAATGTCTTTGAGAAGAAAGGTTTCCTTTCTGGATCCTGCCATTCTCTCTTAATGGCATCGACCAGGACCTCGTGGACCGGGAACACTCTTTTTCTGTTCCCCTAAGCCCCTGTACATCTGGTCGTGTAAGGATAGTGTCCTTCTTTCTTCCTGAATACCTAAGGTGGAATGGATATCTCCTAAGAGCTCCTCCACCTCTTCAAGAGAAAGTTTATACCATGAGGAGCTTGTGGACTCCCCGTCCAACTCCTCTAGTACTGATTCACTTTCAGAATCTGAAGCTGCATTGCCTGCTTCATCTTCAATTTCCTCTCTGGAATCTTGCGGTTGCTCACCACTACTAGGGAGCATTACCGCAAGGGTGGGGGCAACACACTGCTGCGCTGGTGGAGGAATACTCTGGGGCTGAGGCAACTGGAAAGAGGAAAAAAGTGCCTTAAAGGACTGGAAGGTGCTGGAAAGCTCCTTTACTGATTCTGCCAGGTCCGCCCCCTGCTCTGCTGCCTGCTCCCTAACTAGTCCATCAATGCACTCCCTACAGAGTGACTTGGCCCAGGAATCCCCCATGGTGGTTCTACATGAAGGACACTTCTTCCTAGACCCATGGGGTGATTTACTCGTGGCTTTCTGTAAGAGAGAGAGCAGTGTAAAACTAAAATCCACCAGCCTAAACAGAGGACCACCAGGGGTGCACCCCCCAGGACCAACCACCACCAGGGTCCCAGACACACCCCTTTACCCCCCCGACCACCAGGGAGGGCTAAACACCCGTGGAGCTAACGGGGACCGGTAAGGGAACACCACCCCAGGGTTCCACTTACCTTAGAGTGGCTGGTGCTGTTGTCTCCCGGAGCTGTTCGTGGAGCCTCTGCTTCCGACATCTCCGCCGAGGAACGTAGTCACAACCGCCTCCAATAGCTGTCTCTACAGCGCAGGAATAAAGGGCTGCACCAGCCAGCGCTAGGTCCGCTCTCATATGCCGCGTCCGGAACCGGAAGAAGCGGATATTGCGGAAGTGCACACCCCCTCCGGAACTGACGTCACCCGCCATCCAGAACAGTCCATAAGCTCCATGCTGACTGCCGCAAGGCAGGGGGGACTCGTTGCAACTCCCACAGCGCCACCCTAGGCGAGATGAGGAGCGGACCTCCCCAGGCTTCTTCCTTCACTAAGGGAAGCCTGGGGCGCGCGGATTTGAAACCGGCGTTGCTGGCGCTCCAGCCGACCGGGTCCTAAGAAGGTAGGAGAGAGAGTGGGACAGCTAGCCAGAGGACTGTCTCCCTCCCTCCCAGGTAATTTCAGCCTCGCCAGCCTCTCCAGGCTTCTCAGCTCAGCTAGGTTCCCTAGCGGTGTCTCCCCACCGGAGGAAATACCATAACTGAGGGCCCGGTGGGAGGATGAGGCTTAAATCTTTGAATGAAGGCGGTGTTTCCTGAGAGAGGAGGAGCCGGGATCTCTCTAAGGTGGCTGTCCTGAAAGATGAAGAGGGAAAACTGAAAATTCAGTGTTTCATTTGAGGCACAAGCATGTTGCACATGGGCTACATAGCCTAGGTTAAATCTTAGGAGTTGTAAAGGCAGGTTTTTTATCTTGATGCATAAAGATAAAAAGCCTCCTGTGTGTAGGAGCCTCCCCAGCACTTATTTAACTGAGTTTATCTGTCCATGAGTCCCTTGACCATCAGAGATTTTGGATTGGCTGAGACCGCAGCACCATTGGATCCCACTGTTCAAGTGAGTTAGTTAGCCAATCAGGAGAGAGGCAGGGCTCAACAGCAGCTCCATGTCTAAATGGACACAACGGCACCACAACAAGCTGCTTGCTGTGGGGGCACTCAACAGGAGGGAGGGGCCAGGAGCAGCGAAGAGGGACCTGAGAAGATCAGGTCCTAAACCTTAAAGATCCCTTTAAGGCTCAGTTCACATATGCAAATCGGATGAGTTTTGAATCCCATGTGAAAGACCCGTTTACAATGGAGCTGGTGGTTCACACATGTCCAGGACAGCTGTAGTCAGTTTTTGAAAATTGTGTGATATTGGGTTTGGTTCAGGTGTGAATAAAAGTAACATGCACCTCAACCAGTGAACAAAGCTGGACTCCTTTTATAAATTCACTGCAACTGCAGTTAGCATGTGTGAACCTAGTTTAACACAAACTGTTACTGGTAGGGATCTCCCAAATGGATCCATACACATGGTGCAATTAGGCAGAATGACCGTGTAAATGTAATCTAGTTTTCAAGTCTTACCTTAAACCAAGTTTCCAACAGTTGAAAGCTGAAAAACAAAGTGGAATATATAAAAACACACATCTTTACAAAAAGACAGTCTGACTCTACAGCTAAAGGGGATCTTTCTTCAGTATAGCGACGATCCTTGTCACAGCCAACACAAGGCCAGCTCAGGGTATAGTGGATTATTCATCATTGTGTCCCCTACAAGTTTTAGTGTTATGAACTGTTGGGAGTATGTTAACCTATTTTTGCCCTAATTACATATTTAAGGTGCATAGCTTCTTACATGTGTCATGTCTTCTCCAGTTCTGGCCATCCCCATGTAGTATCAACCATCGATACCTGTAAAGAGTTAGGTCAGACACTGCAAATTCAAGCAACCAAGAATACAAAGCCATATTTTTAAAACAGTCAGTTATAATAAGGTCTCATCAGAAATCAGACGAACGAGATTCCAAGAGATAAATCATCATCGGTTTTAAGTTCATACACTAGCTTATCTACACTGTCATGAGAAAAGCCTTCATACAACTACCGGCTATGCCATTGTGGCAATTTTACACAAGCATTTAGCCGATCCCCTTGTCTGAGGTAATTGTACCCACTGCTAAAGAATACCAACTAGAGAATTGTAGGCAACACTAAAGCCCCATTCCATAAATGGGTTGTATTGATCACTGGGAAGTAGAGCTGCACGATTCTGGCTAAAATGATAATCAATTTTTTTTGCTTAGAAGATAGATCACGATTCTCGCAGCGTAACATTTCACATGAAAACAAAAAAAAAATTGGGCCAACTTTACTGTTTAGTTTTTTTATTCATTGGTCTATTTTTCCCCAAAAAATTGCATTTGAAAGACCGCTGGGCAAATACAGTGTGACATAAAATATTGCCGCAATTGCCATTTTATTCCCTAGGGTCTCTGCTAAAATATATATGTTTGAGGGTTCCAAGTAAATTTCTAGCAAAAAAATATTGATTTTAACTTAAGTGTCAGAAAAAGATTTAGACTTTAAAGTGGTTAAACTTTCTAAATTTACACAGAAGTTTTATCTAAGGAGGAAGTTAGTTTCAATGTTTCATGTTGTTACAAACTTAGCAGACTGCCCTATGAAGGAAGGTTAGAAAGTTTCCTGTTAAAAACGTGGCAGACTGCCCAGATATTTTCTTTTGACAGCTGATAAGTCTCTCCACTTGTTCTAAGAATCAGCAAACTCTGCATTGGAGATAGTCAGGGGGGGGGGGGTTGAATTGAGATCACAATTTAAACAATTGTGCAGCTCTACTGGGAAGCAGTGGTAGCATCTACCAAGTAAATTAGAGCGGCTCTACAAAAGTTGCAGATTGTTCAAATGTGCAGTCAAGTATTGCAATGTCTACTTCTCAGGTTATCTAGTTTTACACTCAATGCTAGCATTTTATAGTAAACTGAAGTTTTTTTACCATCACTTCACCTACCATTCATTTCCTTCAAGAGGAGATTTGCAAAGCAATTTTCTGAGACCCTGCAATCAAAAAAAAAAATATATACATTTAGTTCAACTTTCTTAAAAACACAAAACCCACTTCTTTATAGTAGCTACTGCTCAGAAGTTCGAAGAGTTTCATTATTTTTCAAAGTGAGCTAGTATGACTCATCACTGCAGTGAACCCCAACTTCACCTGACCCCCAAACATAGAATTTTACTTACCCCACAGGATGGAGCAGTTTCATTTTCTGTGAAGAGAAAGATATCTTTAGGACAGGGAAAGGATTTCAGAGGACCTCTTTAAATAGACAAACTCAGAATATATTACTCAGTCACAGAATATACCAATCGGTCACTAAATATCAGACTGGGGCGGTAAGATCTCATCACAAAATTCTTAAACGTGCAATATGAACCTGGAGCAAGGTTACTCAACTTACCTGTACATAAAACCCAGTTGGTGGTCGCCATTCAGAGTGCCGGGTATATCTACAGGGAAATTTTGATTGTCAGAAACTCTCAGCAAGTGTACATATGTAAAGCAGTTTATAGCCTAAATTCCAGAGCACATCCCTTAATGGGGACTATCAGAACAAACCACTCAGTCACCAAACATCAGACTGGGGCGGTATAAAGTCATCATCAATTATGCTCAGTATCACATTTCTGCTAAAGCCATTTCAGTTCATTAGCTGTGTAGCTTCTAGGATAAGCCAACTCCATAAGCTTTCAATTTTTTGCAAATATGAGCAACTCAAAAATGCAGCTTTAGGATTAAAGTAGCAATGAGGTAAAATACTGCATTTACCAGTCTCATCGAGGTCTTCTCTAGGCCACAGAGATCTGTAACACAAATGCATTGTTAAGTTAAATGTGCCCAGCAAAGCTTGCTATACCTTGGTACATCTGGTCTGATCAGGGCTTTGGTGACCATCTGCCATGAGACTTGTGTCATCCATATACTTAGGTTAAAGCTTTCAGACCAGAAGCACTTTAAAAACATGCAGCAGACCGTTCCTACCTTGACTTATCCCACTGAAATCTTGTCTTCATATGTTCCGTGTTGAACCTGTGAACACAGGGCCATTAGCTTTGTAATAGCAACAATTTAGCATTTTACCCTACACTCCATCAGAACTCCACCATGCTAGGAATATTCTTCAGAGTATTTCAGACGAACGAGACTTTCGAGTCATCATTTGGAGCAAGACTGAACATACAAGCCTAGGGTAAGGTTTGGCAAGTTTCCATACATGTCAAATAGAATTTGCAGTACTGAACCAAATATAATTGCCAGACCTGAAGTATAAATATTTAAAACATCAATAGGGGCAAAAGTAGGAGCTTCTGCCAAGCATTAACTGGACATCTATAAATAAAAAAATTTGTAAAGTCTGTTTTGCTGTGTCTGCCATTCAGATTTACATGGACCTATTCAAGAGCCTGTTACTGCATTAGACCCCTAGAAATATTAGTCAAGTCTAGCTTTCTCCACCAAAACAATTTCACGGCAGAAAGCTCCCGTTTGTTCACAAAACCAGATTAGGGGTCAGTTCACCAAGACTCACATTTCAGGTTATGGTTTTGCCATAGTGAAGATTTTGAGTCTAGAATTGCTTTAAAGCAATTATACCTGAATTTCCCTTCATTGCATGTTCTATTTATCTGATCTTTGTAAAAGTATAGCAGCAGCTCCAATCCTCTTCACAGGTCCCCTCCTGGCTCCTCGCTACACAAAAAACCACTCCCTAATGCCCCATTCACACCTGAGCGTTTTGTAGCTTGAAGTTTCTAAACGCTAGATGGAAGAAAAAAAGAAAATTCTCTATGGAGATGGTTCACATCTCCACTCAAACATCTGAAGCTCCGACAAGTTCTGGAATTTTTAGGCAGATTAGGCGTTTTTCTGCTTTTTACATTCGTGACCTTTTGACCTGTACAAAATTGCATCAAAAACGTCCGACTTTCTGCCTAAAAACGCTATGCTCAGGTGTGAATGGGGCCTAAGGGGAGCACTTGTGCAAGCTCAATTCTGAGCCAGGCTGTTTGCATCCAGATAGATTGCTCAGCCCTGCACATTGCTCCGGTTGACTGACAGCAGCAGTAGCCAAGCATGTGAGACAGGGAAGAGCTCCTGCACAGTACCAAACCAAGATCAGGCTGATGTTAAGTATTTAGGGGGGCTGGAAGGGAAGCTACCAACGTTTACTTGAATGCAGAGAAGGCATTAAGGTGTATAGAAAAAAGGCACTACCTTTACACCCTGGTCACGACATTGAAATCATGCTACCTCACTTGATGTAGCATGATTTCAAAGTAGCAATTCAGTGCTACTTCAGGAGTAACTTGCATAGAAATCTGCATCAGATTCTTCCAAGTCACACCTGAACTAGCTAAAAGTAGTGCAGGAACTACTTTCAAAATCAGTGCAACACCAACGCACCCATCTGACTACTTCCAACGCAGACAATAAGGGTGCGACTTGTCATGCGATTTGAAACTGCCAAATTACAGTGTGACCAGGGGCTTAGAACCACTTTATGGATGCAGAGGATACAATCCTGTGTCACACTGTTACATAAGTCAGTAACTAATGTAGCACTCTCTACTCAATCATCCATTACATTGTATGTTACAGGAATCTAATCAAAGGCAGGAGTGGGTGACATATACCTAGTAAACTAACTGTACCCGAGGTTGGAATTAAAAAAAAAGGTGCCTAGAATATGAGATGTGAAGCAGTGTTGTGCTAAAAAAAGGGATTTTTATAACAGCTTACCTGTAAAATCCTTTTCTTGGAGTACATCACGGGACACAGAGCGACTTAGTCATTACTAATGGGTTATATAGATTACCTTCAGGTGTTGGCACTGGCCAATTCCAAACCGGAAGTACCCTCCCCTATATAAGCCCCTCCCACCCGGGAGCACCTCAGTTTTGTAGCCAAGCAATAAGTGTCCCAAAAAGAGGGGTGGGAGCTCTGTGTCCCGTGATGTACTCCAAGAAAAGGATTTTACAGGTAAGCCGTTATAAAAATCCCTTTTTCTTTTTCGTACATCACGGGACACAGAGCGACTTAGTCATTACTAATGGGACGTCCCAAAGCAATGCCCAATGAGGGGAGGGATACACTATACATAAGCTGGGCGCCATCAGGCATGAGGCTCTTTTGCGGCCTGCAACACACTGCGCCCAAAGGCGACATCCTCCTGACTTCTGACGTCTACCTGGTAGAATCTAGTAAACGTGTGTACTAAGGACCATGTTGTGGCCTTACAGACTTGAGCCAAGGAGGCCTGGTGATGCACTGCCCATGAAGTTCCAACTGCTCTTGTGGAGTGCGCCCTAACTTTGAACGGAGGCGGTCTCCTTCTCAAGCCATAGGCTTGCATTATGACCTGTCGAATCCACTTGGCTAAAGTAGATTTTTGATGCTGCCTGACTCTTTCTGGGGCCTTCCGGCAGAACAAACAAAGTATCCGTTCTACGAATCTGAGCAGTGGCTTTAAGATAAGCTTTAACTGCTCTTACTACATCCAAAGAATGCAATAACTTTTTCCTCTACCGAACTAGGTTTGGGGAAAAAGGAAGGAAGAACCACATCTTGGTTCAAATGGAACCTCGATACCACCTTAGGAAGAAGGCTGGATGAGGACGTAATACTACTCTGTCCTTATGGATAACCAAATATGGCTCCTTACAGGACAAGGCGGCTAATTCCGATACTCTTTTAGCCGAACAAATGGCTACTAAGAAAATCAATTTCCTGGTGAAAAGAACCAAGGAAATGTGCCGCAATGGTTCAAATGGTTGATTCTGTAGAACCGACAGAACCAGGTTTAAGTCCCATGGACATATGGGAATACTAACCGGAGGGCTAATACGCATCACTCCTTGTATGAAAGCTTTGACTAATGAATGCAAAGCCAAGGGCCTTTGAAAAAATATTGACAAGGCCGTCTGACCCTTGATAGTACTCAAGGCAAGCTTCCTATGTACAGCCCACTGTAGGAAGTCCAGAATCCTACCTATTACGTACTTACGTGGATGCAATTTCCTGGCCTCACACCACGTGATGTACGCCTTCTAGATCCTATAATAGATCTGCCTGGATACCGGCTTCCTGGCATTGATCATGGTAGATACCACAGGATTAGAGAGCCCTCTCTTTTTTAGAATGTGGGCTTCAATAGCCAGGCCGTCAAACCTAGGGCTGGTAAGGAAGGGTAGTATATCGGTCCTTGCGAAAGCAGGTCCGGACGATGTGGGAGGGTCCAAGGACTTCCCACTGACATTTTTACAATCTCCGCGTACCATGCCCTTCGGGGCCACGCTGGAGCCACCAGAATCACTGGTTTCTTTTCTACCCTGATTCTGCGGATTAATCGCGGTGGGAATGCATATATCAGCTTGAACTGATCCCAAGGGAACACTAGGGCATCCGAACCGCAAGCTAGGGGATCCTTTGTGCGAGACACAAATCTGTCCACCTTTGCGTTGAATCTGGATGCTAGCAGATCTACATCCGGTGTTCCCCACCGCTGGCATATTGCCTGGAAAACCTCGGGGTGAAGAGACCATTCCCCGGGCATAATTGCTGGCGACTTAAAAAGTCCGCTCTCCAATTTTCCACTCCTGGGATGAAAACCGCGGATATGGCCGTGACATACCTTTCTGCCCATTCCAGGATGCAATTCGCTTCCCTCTGGGCTGCACGACTCCTGGTGCCACCCTGGTGATTGATATATGCCACTGCTGTGGCATTGTCTGATTGAATTCTGACAGGTGACCCTTGGAGTTTGGATGTCCATGCTACTAGGGCATACCGGGCTGCTCGTATCTCTAAGAGATTGGTGGGCAGGGCCTTCTCTGCTTCTGACCACTTGCCCTGGAGAGACCATTGCTCCAGTACTGCCCCCCAGCCTATGAGGCTGGCAACTGTAGTGACCACCTTCCAAGAAACCGGACTGAAGGGTTTCCCTTTTTCCAGATTCTGGGGCACCAACCACCAATGGAGGCTCTTGCGAACGGAAGGGGACAGGGACATTGGTAAGTCTAAAGCCTGAACTTTTTTGTTCCAGGCTGACAGTATGGCCCTCTGCAAGTTCCTTGAATGGAATTGACCGTAGGGTACCGCTTCGAATGAAGCCACCATTTTTCCCAGCAGCCTTATACACAGGCGTATGGATGGTTTTTCTTTTTTGTACCCACTAAGTGGGTCAAATCTTTCAAAGACGACACCTTCTCTGGAGGTAAGAAAATCTTTCTCTGATTTGAATCCAGTCTTAGCCCCCAAGTATTCGAGGCTTTTGACTGGTTTTAGGGCTGACTTGTCTCGGTTGATAATGCAACCGTGAGATTCCAGATACTTGATTATCTTGTGAACGACCACTTCTAGTTTTTTTCACTGAGTGGTCTATCAGCAACAAGTCGTCCAGATATGCCATTATCGTTACACCTTGTGTTCCTAGTTTGGCCAATCGTAGGGCCAGAATTTTTGTGAACACTCGTGGTGCCGTGGCCAGACCGAAAGGTAAGGCTCTGAACTGAAAATGGCGCCCTTCTACTGCAAGGCGTAGAAATTTCTGGTGGGCCGGACAGATGGGAATATGCAAATAAGCATCCCTTATGTCGATCGAGGCTAACCATTCCTGACCTTGTAGGGCGGTGGCCACCGATCGGATCGACTCCATCCGAAAAAGTCCTGATATGTAGGAACTTGTTTAGCCCTTTTATATTTAATATGGGCCTCATGTCCCCATTTGGTTTGGGGACTGTGACAAGGTTCGAGTAAAACCCGAACCCGTCTTCTTCCAAGGGAACCTTCATGATTACCCTTGGGGCAATAGTTGCTCTAATGCCAGAAGGAGGGATCCACTCTTCTGGGGATCGCTTGGCACGTTTGACCTTGTAAAATGGGCAGGAGGAATGTCTTTTAACTCCAGCCTGTATCCCAGACTTACTGCGGAGATCACCCATCTCTGATGGTGTCCCGCCAGGTCTCTGTGAACAACTGAAGTCTTCCCCTCACCCGACTGAGTGGGGGCAACCCTTCATGACTTGGGTGGAGGTTTTGTACCTCTCTTGACCCAGGGTTTCTTGTTACCCTGTGATTGTCCCTGATTTCTGCCCCCTGCATTTGACCGCGGAGGCCGTCGGAACTGTTTCACAGCCGATGTGCCAGGGACTGGAGAAGTAGGCCTCTTAAAAGAAGGACTTCTACCCTTGTTCTTAACCGGTAAGAGTGAACTTTTACCGGCAGAAATTTTCTGGATATATTTGTCCAGATCTTCTCCAAATAAGCGTTCTCCATGAAATGGGAAGCTAACCAGCAGTTTTTTACAGGGAGCTTCAGCAGACCAGTTTTTGAGCCACAGAAGCCTACGCATATGTACTATAGACAGCGTAAAGCGGGAGGCCTGTTGGATTGTATCCTTTATGGCATCCACCGCAAAATACAAGGCTCTAGGCAGGTCAGCTAGGGCAAGAGCCTGCTGATCTGGTAAGTCCCTTAAGACTTGTTTCAACTGATCTTTCACTGCTTGGCAGACTCCAATCGCTGCTACCGCAGGTTGTGTCACCATGCTTGCTGTAGAGAAAGCAGATTTTAGTAAAGACTCCAATTTTTTATCTATTGGGTCTTTGAACATTGGAACATTATCTACTGGACATGTCAGTGATTTGTTAACAGAAGAGATGGCTGCGTCCACTGTAGGGACCCTCCATTTTCTTATGAACTTATCCTCCATGGGATAGATCACCGGAAATCTCTTGGGGGGAGCAAATATTTTATCAGGATGCTCCCAATCCTGGTAAATAAGCCCTTCTAATAAAGGGTGGATTGGGAAGGAACAGACAGCCTGGGGAGCTTTTAGCGACCCCAGCGAGGAAACCGTAGTGGATGGTGGTTCCGCCAGAGGCATTTTAAATGCTGATCGGACCATGTTAGTCAGAGACTGAACCCATAATCTTTCAGCCTGAGATGCTGAGAAAGGTTCTTCCACTGTTGATTCCTCCATAACTGAATCAACCTCATCCTGATCCCCTTCAGGTAGGTCGATCTCTGTGTGGGGCTGTTCCTCCACTAACAGGCACTCTGAAGGAGGAGACGGAGATCGGACGCGCTTTTCCTGTGACAGGGAAGCAGCGATCAATGCTGTTAATCTCTCTTCCAATCCTCCCAGAGTTGAGGATAAAACCTCCTCTGTTATATATACAGGAGCAGGTGGACTGGGGACAGCCGCAGCACCAGGCATTCCTGCGGGGTTTCTACGGCTACTGACCTCTGAATTCTCAGGGGAGATTGGTGCAGTACAAGCATGCCCAATATCCTCTATTTCCGGAGCGTCTGGACGACATATCCTTTAAGCACAAAGCTGAGGTATTCCCGTCATCATACACCAATTTTTGCTGGTAATAGTCTAACACAGTTGCTGCTATATACCAGCTGGTGTCCACTAAAGTGCCTTTCTATGGGGATGCCTGCATCAACCGCCTCTGTGTGCCACTGTTTGTTGCTAGCTCTGTTTGCATCCGGCTGACACTTGTACTATGTCTTTTAACCATGCTGGGACGCCTGCACATGCGCAGAAGCGCCGCGGCGCGCATCGAGCGTCATCCACCCGCCCCGCCCCTTTTTTTCCATAGAAGGCGCGTGCACGCGCCCGTGCGCCTATTGGCGCCCTTTTCGAAATCAAACAGGGACTAGGAGCCAGGGCCCTTTTTGCCGGAGGGCCTGTGCGGTGGATGAGCGCAGCAACAGGGCAGAGGAAGTGGATTCCCACAGAGAAACTTACCAACTGCCTGGATCTTTTGACTTGAGAAAACCAAAGATCCACATGACAAGAAAAATGGACTACAGCGGCCTCTAGTGGTTTAACACAGGTACCGCGGTTCCTTTTTTTTTTTTTTTTTTCTTGACTACTATTAAAATTTAACATTTTCAGTAGTTACAGGCAAACACAGATATTTAGCGGGAATACCGTTAGGTAACAGACAGAAAGACAAATTAGGCTTGGGGGTCCCCCAATAGAACCAAGTTCCTGGGGGCCCCTCACTTACCTGATCCCCGCCGCAGGACTTTGTTTGGTCCACAGAAGTCCAAACTTCACCTATCACGGCAGGCATTGTAATTAAACCTTCAGGGACCGGGTTCCCAAGGATTCCACTCCCCTGGACCTGTATAGCACCCTGCACAGACAACATCTTGGTCGTGGGTATGACCAGAGCTCTGGATCCCAGGGTCCAGCCCTCCTAAGAGAAGCATTACAGGCAAAACCTTGCTCTTCTGCTGCAAGGCCCGGGTACCGACCGTTTAGCTATGAAGCTTTTTTGGTGGGATCCGGAACAGCTTACTAAGGCCCAAAAGAACCTGTACGCAAGCCCAGTGAAAACACATGTTACTCTTTGGCCAACACCTTAGACACTGGCAAAAAACTGAGGCGCTCCCGGATGGGTGGGGCTTATATAGGGGAGGGTACTTCCGGTTTGGAATTGGCCAGTGCCAACACCTGAAGGTAATCTATATAACCCATTAGTAATGACTAAGTCGCTCTGTGTCCCGTGATGTACGAAAAAGAAAAATAAATAAGGCACACCGAACCATTTTACTGGTCAAAACTAGATTTTAGGTTCAGCTCCACTTCATAGTGACTGCAGGACTTGCTGTTAATTTCTACAAATATTGCCCTCTCAAAAAGCCTTGAGTCATGACACCTACCCTATTAATGTAGTCTTCACCATACATCAAAATGAAGAGACACCTTGAGGAGAGAGAAACTGGTTAAGTGCTGAAATGAAAAACAGAAGCAGGCCTTTCTAGTCTTTACCATCTCAGAACAAAATGTTACATTCACTGACAAGTCAGATATATGCTTGTCTATAGAGATCATCACTGATGACCACCACATTGTACCCTACATTCAAGTCTTTACTACTCACCTGTAATGCTGTGGGGAGCCATCTTCAGATCATAGCAACCCTGAAGAATGCAAGAATGAATATATGTAAGTTACCACATCTTAATCTGGTACACATCAGCAGAAAGCTGTTCAGACATGCAGTTTACAAGTATGTACATTAATCCCTGTACTGCTGTAGACTAGGAGCACTATCAGGAGGTAAAGTAGAACTAGAAGCAACAACTCATTTTAGATAGTGTAAAGGAGGGTTGTAATCCCTGTAAGGTATTTTTGCCTTTGTCCCATGGGGCAATTTCTCTTCACTTCCTGTCCCAAAGAACTAGTGTCCCCATTGGAAGAATTTCCTTTCTATTACTTTGCTGGGGACAACTCAAAATTGACTTTCAATGAAATTTGCACTACTTTTCCGATTTCATGGCGACTTGCACAGACTTGTTGAAACAATAAATGCCTTCCCCTCAGTACATACCCTCGTGGCTAACAGACTTAAGTCAAGACTAGATAAAATAAATCACCAGCTTACACCCGAGAGTCCTCAGAACTGTCAAGTTATAGCCTTATAGTGTAAGGGAGGGTTGTAACCCCTGTAAGGTTTAGTTTTGCTTTTTCTTCATGGGACGATTTCTCTTCACTTCCTGTCCCAAAGAACTAGTGCCCCCACTGGAAGATTTTCCCCTCTATTACCTTGCTGGGGACAACTCAAAATTGACTTTCAATGAAATTTGTTATCAGGAGAGAAGGTTGAATGGGGGCCACAGACCGCAACAAGTGACAGGTGTTCTAATCAATCAATCTCCCCTCTATACACAAAATTAAAAAGTTCTAAATAACTCCATTTGAGCTAAAACAGCATGCAAGGTCTCTAGGACACATATATGGACTACAGAAAATCTGCAGAGATGCCTTATAACATGAATAGTAAAGCCTATACCCACCTCCTATGCATGCAATTTGCAGATGGGCTGTATAAGCAGGTTTCATGACAGATTGACCAGCCAGATACACTGCTAACTAGATTGTGGAAGGTACACCAAGCCCCCGTTCACACCAGTGACTTGTAAAGTGAGAAAATCGCACCACATTGCCAGCAATGGAACTGTTCATATTGCATCAATGAAAGTTTCCTGCACTACTTTTCTGATTTCATTGCGACTTGCAGACTTCTGTTGGAGTACTAAACGCCTTCCCCTCAGTTTTTACGCAGGAAAAGGAGGGGTATACTGACCGTGACAGTATTGCCAGTGACACATCACAGGACTTGCCCTCATGGCTGGAGGCCAGAGTCAAAACTAGATAAACTTAATACAAATAAATCACAAGGACCGGATGGCTTACACCAGAGTCCTCAGAACTGTCAGGTTATAGCCAGACCATTGTTCATAATCTTTGCAAATAGCATACTCACAGGAATTGTACCAGCCGATTGTCCTTTTTTGAATGTTGGTAGCACATTAAAGAAAAGCCAAATGCCTAGAAACTACAGGCCAGTCAGCCCAACATCAACCGTAGGTAAATTGAAGGGGATAATAAGGGACTATCTAAAAATTTAAGAAAAATAAAAAGTAGTCAACATGGGTTTACGAAAGGCTGTTCCTGCCAGACCAATCTGTTAACATTCTACGAGGACGTGAGCTGCAATCTAGACAGGGGAAGGCCGTGGATTTAGGGTACCTGGATTTTGCAAGAGCATTCGATAGTCCCCCATAAGCGGTTAAGTTACAAGTTGAGGTCTGAAGGCATGGACCATAAGGTTTGTTCTTCGATTAAAAAACTGGTTACAGGGGCAGGTCCAAAGGGTGGTGATCAACATACTCAGACTGGTCTGGGGTGGCAGGGGGGGGGGGGGTAGTCCAAGGTTCTGTCTTGGGACTAATTCTATTAAATCTTTTCATAAATGATATGGGATAAAAAGCTCTGCTTTCACAGATGACAAAATTAAGCAGGGCAATAACCACGTCTTAATGTAAAATTTCTATATGCTGATGTGAACAAATTAATGGAGTGGCCCAATACATGGCAAATAGGGTTTAATGTGGATTAATTAAATTAATGCACTGGGGGCAAAAAAGAAAAGAAAAAGCAAACTACTCACTAGGGGAGAACCTATGGGGAATCAAGGATGGCACACATGTAGCCCCACTCTTCCTCTACAAGTGTGCAAAGTTTGTTGTCCGGGGGGACCTACGGCCGGGGAGCACAGTTTTTTCAAAGCCAGCCACCCCTTTCATAGACTCCCATGTTAGACGGTCATTTCTCTGTTGACTTTGGGGACCCGGTCCTAGGTCCCCTGGACCCGATACTTGGCACACATGTAGCCCCATTTCTTCTCTACAAGGGTGCAAAGTTTGTCTGGGGAGCACCGATTTTTCATAGCCGGGCACCCCTTCCATAGACTCCCATGTTAAACATCAGTCGAGGCATGGGCACTGAGGAATGCAGATGACACCCTAGGCTTATACTCGAGTCAATACGTTTTCCTAGTTTTTTTTGTGGTAAAATTAGGTGCCTCGGCTAATACTCTAGTATATACGGTACTCCAGAGAAAACCATAATCCAACTTTATAAAACCAATTAGACCACATCCGGCGTACTCTGTCCAGTTCTAGTCATCAGTCCTCAGAAGGGATGTGCTGAAACTGGAGAGAGTCCAAAGAATGGCAACGAAACTAATAAGGGGACTGAATGACCTCAAAATGTGAGGAACGCCTACAACCACCAAATGTATTCTCACTGGTAAAACTATGCTTGAGAGGAGATAATAGCAATTTACAAATCTACCTCAATGGTGATCCCAGCATAGGAAAAAATGTATTAGTCTCAAGGGGTGCAAGAGGACATGGGGCCACACAATGAGATTGGAGAAGCAGTTTAACCTTCAACTGCGCAGGGAGATTTCACTGTCAGGGCAATAAGGATGTGGCACTCCCTTCCACGATTTGTGGTTTAAGCCGAGAGTATGAATATTTTTCAGACACTTGGATGTGCATCTTAAACACAACACAGGGATAAGGGGAATTAGACATTGGCACAAGTACACCTACACAGGTTGAACTGGATGGACTATTGCAGGGGTGGCCAACCAGTGGCCCGCAGAGCCCTCTGTGGCCTGCGACCTTCTGCTCTGGAATGGTGGGTTGGCAAGCCCAGCTCACAAGTTGCACACCCTCTATAGCACAGTATCATTGTTGTGAATGAAGCTGGTGGTAGAGGAATTAAGCGGCTGCGTAGCAGAGCCCCATAAGCCGATGCTTCCTCTACATCGCTGGCTTTTGCCACAGGCTGGGTCTGTGGCAAAATTCAGCTAACCCGCAGGATAGACACAGGTGCACTAGGTTGGTAAACCACAGAACAGTGTGAAAGCAGTCTTAGGCCCTTTTCACACGATCAGCCTGACCAAATGGGACCCTCAATTCAACTCTATAGAGCGACAGATGTCTGTTTACTCTCGCCTACCTCCAATCCGAACAGAAGGGAGTTCGTGCCCTTTCGTCTGGCAGATCGGAGGGCCTATAGAGTAGCCGTGACCCGTCATCCGCCCGCTCATTGTGGCCCTCGACTGGTTACCAAGTTGCTTAAGTGGCCCTTGCTCTTTAAGGTTGGGCACCCCTGGACTATTGTTTTTATTTAATCTTACCTTCTAGGTCACAATGAAATCAGCAGTGCAAATTGCACTGATGTGCGGCTTTGAAATCGTACTGAAGTCGATATCAAAGCCACACTAGTTAAAAAACTGAAAAAAATTAAATAAAAAAGGAACCTTCTAAACTAATCTCAATAGCATGTATGAGTTGGGCTGTAAAAGCCACTGATCAACTTTTCGAATATTAGGCAAAAAAATCAAACCAGGAATTATATGGCTGCAGTTTACTAAATAGGGATGAAAACCCAGACATGTCTTGAATGGAGTGACTTCATATTGCAGCTGCCACTCAGCCAGTGAGGTTATATCTCCACTTCCAATACAGAAAGCGTTAGTCTATCATCCATGTGGCAGGGCTACTTGTACATCATTGACTAGAAACTTTGGCAAGTGTTCTATTTTGAGGTTTGTTGAGGTGGCAATTGTGCTACACATGTCTGGCACCGAAAAGGGAAATAAAAGTTTTAACTTACACTAGTTACATTTTACTAGCCTTGCCATCAGGTGTTGCTCAGAGACAAAAGCTGTCCTCAAAGAATTCTCAGAACAGGTCTGTGATAAGTCTCATCTTTGACACAAGACAAGGACTGCACCCTCCACATCCAACCATGTGCTCAGTCAGCATAGGAAAGCATGGCACAGACCCACACCCAGCCACCAAGATAAAGCCCACCCAGTAATAAGACAAAGGGAGACGGGCCATAAGCTTAGAAATTCTCACATGAGCCCAGTGAAAATACCATATTTTTATTTAAATCACATTCCAATTTAGCTTCCACCCATTAGTGTCCAGGGAGAATTAGAATAGACTAACAAGATGAAGACAAAAGCCGATTGCTTCTCAGAAAAAAAACAGTTGTTCTAGATTTGATAACCCCCACCAGTATTTTTCTCCTGGAATGCAATGCTTTGTGAATGGAGGTGAAGAATGATAGTACACATTGCATGCTGAAGACTACTAGTCTAGTAAATAGCCCATGGGTGGTGGGATAGTCAGGCTAGGTTCACATGCAGGCACATTGTGGACAGAGGTACATCAGCCCATTTAAATGGTCTGCTGTACCAAAGGAGAAATGCAAAAAAAAAAAAAAATCCAAGCCTCTTAAAAATGCACTGCATGTAACCACAGTGCTGCACCACCATACAAAGTCACACCGCACAAACACAGGGGTGATGATGCATGAGGGCACCATTAACGGTTAAGGCGCAGCATGTTTTGGGATCATGCACACATTGCCCTCAGCCACAGCTCCTAGGTGTCCAGCATTACTGAGACAACTGGTTACAATTAGAACATGGGGCACACATCACTACAGGTAATCACACTGATGCCCATCTAAGCTTCACCATCTCCCCCCCTTCCTCCCATCACACTGGATCCCATCTCCCCCTCCCTTCTCCCATCACACGGTGGAAGCTCTGCAGAGGAGACAGCGGACACCACCTGGGAAATTAATAGGGAGACGCCGCCCAGAGTTCCTATGGTGCTTGTCGGCTACCTCCTCTGCACCTGCCTCCACAGCAAAGTCTGCATCAAAAGCTATGCATTTACAAAATAAACAGTCTGACTCTACAGCTAAAGGGGATTTCTTCAGTATAGCGACAATCCTCGTCACAGCCAACACAAGGCCAGCTCAGGGTATAGTAGATTATTCATCATTGTGTCCCCTACAAGTTTAAGTGTTATGAATAATAGGATTTTTATAACAGCTTACCTGTAAAATCCTTTTCTTGGAGTACACCACGGGACACAGAGCTAGTCATTACATAATGGGTTAAGGGTCACCAGCGGTGATTGGACACTGGCACAACCAATGGAAGACAGTTCCCCTCCACATAACCCCTCCCATCAGGGAAGTACCTCAGTTTTGTAGCAAAGCAGTAAGGTTCCCATAAGAAGGGGGGGACCTCTGTGTCCCGTGGTGTACTCCAATAAAAGGATTTTACAGGTAAGCTGTTATAAAAATCCTATTTTCTTTATCGTACACCACGGGACACAGAGCTAGTCATTACATAATGGGACGTCCCAGAGCAATGCTCATATGAAGGGGGGGAGACACAGATCAAAACAGGCCGCTTGCGGACCAGAAGCCCTATACTGCTGCCTGCAGCACACTTCGCCCAAAGGCGGAATCCTCATGTCCTTTCACATCTATTTGATAGAATTTGGAAAATGTATGGACTGAAGACCAAGTTGCAGCTTTACAGATCTGAGCCATCGAAGCCTGGTGGAGCACTGCCCATGAAGCACCTATCGCCCTGGTAGAGTGCGCCTTAACAGGAAAAGGAGGAGTCCTGTTCTTTAAACCATAAGCTTGAATAATTACTTGTCTAATCCACCTGGAAATGGTGGATTTTGATACCGCTTGGCCCTTCTTGGGCCCATCTGGTAAAATAAACAAAACATCTGTTTTACGTATCTGAGCGGTTGCTTGCAGATACACCTTTACCGCTCTCAGTAGATCTAGAGAGTGTAATAATTTTTCCCCCGCCGTCCGCGGGTTTGGAAAAAAGGAAGGCAGAACAATGTCTTGATTCAAGTGAAAAGCCGACACCACCTTAGGTAGAAAAGCCGGATGGGGTCGTAGTACGATTTTGTCCTTGTGACAAATTAGATAAGGCTCTTTACAAGAAAGAGCTGCTAGCTCTGATACTCTCCTAGCAGAAGCTATAGCAATCAGAAAGGCCAACTTCCTACTCAATATAATTAAAGGAATATGGCGAATAGGTTCAAAAGGTTGCTTTTGCAACACTGACACTACCAAATTCAAATCCCATGGACACAAGGGAGTCCTAACTGGAGGATTTATCCTCAGTACCCCCTTAATGAATGTCTGAACTAGGGAGTGAGATGGCAATGGTCTCTGAAAGAAGACTGATAGAGCCGATATTTGCCCTTTGATGGTGCTAAGGGCTAAATTCATATCCACTCCTAACTGGCAAAAAGCAAGAATCCTACTTATTTCATACTTCTGAGGATTCCAACATCTGGATTCACACCAGGAAACGTATGCTCTCCAGACTCTCTGATAGATGAGTCTGGAGGCTGGCTTTCTAGCATTAATGAGCGTAGAAAGAGCCGGACCAGAGACCCCTCTCTTTTTAAAAATGTGGGTCTCAGCAGCCAGGCCGTCAACTTTAGCCTTTGTAAGGAAGGGTGGAATACTGGACCCTGTGACAGCAGGTCGTGTCGAAGTGGAAACTTCCAGGGCCTTCCTATAGCCATTTTTACAATCTCGGCGTACCAAGGCCTCCTGGGCCAGTTTGGGGCCACTAGGATTACTGGTATTCCCTCCTCCTTGATCCTGCGAAGCAGTCTTTGTAGAAGAGGGATCGGAGGGAATGCATAGATCAGTGAGAACTGATTCCATGGAGTTATTAGAGCGTCTGTATTATTAGAGCGTCTGTCCCGTAGGCTAGAGGATCTCTCGTTCTGGACACAAAGTTGTCCAATTTCTTGTTGAACCTGGCAGCTAGCAGGTCTACATCTGGGTTTCCCCATCAGACATATGGCCTGAAAGATCTCGGGGTGAAGAGACCACTCTCCTGGTAGCAGCTGCTGACGACTCAGGTAGTCTGCTTGCCAATTTTCTATCCCTAGAATGAAGATTGCAGAAAGGCAAGGTACATGCTCTTCTGCCCATGCCAGGATCCGGTTCACCTCTCTTTGGGCTGCCCGACTGCGGGTGCCTCCTTGGTGATTGATGTAAGCTACTGCAGAAGCATTGTCGGATTGAACCCGAACTGGGTAGCCCTGTAACCTGTATGTCCAGGTTTTGAGGGCTAGATATACCGCCCGGATCTCTAGCACATTGATGGGCAGGATCCCCTGAGTCTTGGCCCAGGTTCCCTGGGTAGAAGCCTCCTCGAATACTGCACCCCAGCCCGATAGGCTGGCATCCCTAGATACCACCTTCCAGGCCACTGGGAGGAAGGACTTTCCCTTCCGTAAATTCCTGGCTTCTAGCCACCAATCGAAGCTGTGGCGTACTTGTGAGGACAGGCGCATGGGTATATCCAGGGCTTGGCTCTTCCTGTTCCAGGAAGCTAAAATATTGCCTTGAAGTAGTCTCGAATGAAACTGGGCGTAAGGGACCGCCTCGAAGGAGGCTACCATCTTTCCCAATAGTCTCATGCAAAGGCGAATAGACGGCCTCTTGTTTGCTTTGACCTTGTGGATCAGGTCTTTCAGAGACTGTATCTTCGGTTCTGGCAGGTATACCCCGTTTTGGGCTGTATCTATGATCATGCCCAGGTACACTATCCTTCTTTGGGCCTGGAGAGAGGATTTTTGTAAATTTATAATCCATCCTAAATGCTCCAGGTATCCTACTGTAGTGTGTACAGCGTGACCCAATCCCTCCTTTGACTGATCTATTACTAGTAGATCGTCCAGATAGGCTGTTACCGCACTGCCCCGTGTTCTTAGGTTTGCTAACAGAGGAGCTAGCACCTTTGTGAATACTATGGGCGCGGTGGCTACACCAAACGGCAGAGCCACAAATTGAAAGTGGCGATCTTCTACCGCAAACCTTAGGAATCTTTGGTGAGCGGGGAGGATGGGTATGTGTAAATGTGCGTCCTTGATATCTATGGGCGCCATGAATTTTCCGCCCTTTAAAGTGGCGGCCACGGATCGGATCGTTTCCATTCGAAAATGGCGATCGTTCAGGAACCGATTTAGGGATTTTAGATCCAGGATGGGTCTGACATCTCCATTTGGCTTTGGAATCACAAAGAGGTTTGAGTAAAAACCTGAACCTCGCTTTTTTTTGGGGTACGTCTGTAACTACCCCTTGAGCCATTAAGTGATTCAAACCTTTGAAGAAGGATTCTCTTTTTTGTGGATCCTTGGAGAGTCTTGAACCTCGGAATTGAGAAGGTGGGATCTCTCGAAATTCCAGTTTGTACCCTGAGGATATTGTGGATACTACCCATTTGTCCTGGATTTCTGACCACCAAGTCGCTCAGAACTGACAAAGCCTTCCTCCCACTCGGCCGAGCGGGGGCGCCCCTTCACTGAGAGGCTTTGGGGGCTTGCTTATTAGCTCTTGCACCCCACGGCTTCTTGTTCTTCTGAGCTTGCCCCTTGGCTTTTGTGGGCGGCTAAAACAGGCCGCCGCCACTGGTTGGAGTCAGATTTCCCGGGAGCTGGGGAGAGAGAGCGTTTAAAACAAGATCTCTTGTTTTTCTCTCAGGTAAAAGTCGTTTTACCACTTGATATCTTCTGTATATATTTTTCTAAATCTTCCCCAAATAGGCGTTCGCCATGGAACGGGAACTTGCCAACAGCTTTTTGCATGGGGTTTCCGCTGACCAATGCTTAAGCCAAAGTACTCTGCGCATCTGTACCAGCTGGAGTGTAAAGCGTGATGCCTGTATGATAGAATCTCTCATGGCATCCACTGTGAA
Organism: Rana muscosa; assembly: GCA_029206835.1. Lineage (NCBI taxonomy): Eukaryota > Metazoa > Chordata > Amphibia > Anura > Ranidae > Rana > Rana muscosa. Next base: position 262,051,475 of record CM055119.1, on the reverse strand, counting down.
GCATAAGGCTTTAGGCAAATTTTCCCAATTTCTAGCCTGCTCTGAAGGCAGTTCCTTCAGCCCCTGCTTTACCTGTTGGCTGATGACCTGACACATACCGACTGCTGCTACTGCAGGTTGGGTAATTGAGCCGGCCAAAAGGAAGGAGGATTTCAACTTCCTCTCAGAAGGATCTTTTAAACCCTTGTACATTATCCACCGGACATGTCAGGTTTTTATTTACACAAGAAATAGCCGCAACTACCGCAGGCAGGCTCCATTTCTTGAAAAAAATTTCCCCCATAGGATAAAGAATGTTAAACCTTTTTGGAGGTGAGAAACGCTTATCTGGATGTTGCCAGTTTGCGTATATTAGATCCTCTAGTAACGGATGAACCGGGAAGGAGCATGCACCTTGCAGGGATCTTAATGACCCTAGGGAGGAGACAGGTAATTCCGTTACCTCCGCAGAGGTTAACTTAAATGCACTGCTATAGCATTGTACCTGTGACCTTAAAATCTGGCTCCTCATCCTCTGCTGATGTAGCCTCCTCCTCCTCATCCTCCTCCCTCAGGTACTTCTGAAGGGAGGTCCAATACTGGAAGAGACCTGCTTCGCTTATTGTCCCTTTTTAGAGGACTTAGCGATTAAGGTAGCAATTTTTTCCTCCAGATTATTTAGGGCAGCTGATAAAGTGTCCTCAGTGACATATACAGGCCCAGGCTTCACTCGGGAAGCCGCCATACCTGACAGAGGTAATGGCTCATCCTGAACAGGTGCATTTAGCAACACAGGAGAGAAAGGTACCGAGTCAGCACAGTTAGAGCCTCCTCTCAGGCGGTGGTGCTTTCTTATCTCTTTTTGTCCGCATTACTTCCCCTGGAAGGCTTACTGTTTAGACAAAATACAAGGTACCTAAATGCATATACTACCGTGTTCAGTTTAGCAAATACATTAAGTATGCAACTTTTAACACATAACTATGCATAACATGGATGTCTTCTAGGAAGTACCCAATCCAACCACATGGAGTCTTACGTCCCTGTATAGCTGCTGTGTTTCTCTGCCAGGAATAAGAGAACTAACGAGCTTGCTTGCTGCTGCAGTGCTTCTCACACTGACAGTCTTTTAAATTTGGCGCCGTTTCTGTGCCTGCGCGCGCCACGTGCCCGCGCACGCCTTCGCCCCCCCCCCTCCGAAAAAGCGCGCTCCCGCGCGCGGCCCTTAGCGCTATGGCGGTGGCCATAGTGAGAGAGGACTCTCATCAGCCCTTGTTCCCACTTACCTGCATCTGCAGGTGTCTGGTCGGCCACCGAAAGGAGGATCGGGGTGCCCCAGCAAGCTCAGCAGCGGAGGTGACGAGCAGTGTACTTCGCCGAAGCCGACACTGAACAGAGTGAGGTGAGTATATTCAGCTCTTTACTCCCCCCAGTGGTGGAAAAAAAGAAGACATCCATTTTTTGAAAAAGGTCCCAACCTAGTTATGGACCTTCTAATCTCACCTTATCCACGCCGCAGGTTTTTCTGCTGAAAGATTTCAGACAGATACCAAACTTCACCCTTCACGGTGGGCTATGTGTGCCAACCTTCAGGGATATGGGTTCCTATTTAAAGGATACCTCTCCCCTGGGCCTTGTACAAGACTCTTACCAGGACTTTATAGCGAAATAGCGAAAGTGCTGGATCTTAGAGCCCAGTCCTCCGAAGAGAGACATTACAGGCGACGCCTCATGGATGAGGCCCGGATCCCATCCAGATTCAGCTCATTTGTAGGCGTCTTGGATGGATCCGAAAGCATAGCTCTTTTACCCCCAGAGGGTCTCTTTGGTAGAGCTTTCCTTTAGCACCTCCTAACGCGTCCAACACCTTTCGACACTGGCGAAAAAACTGAGGTACTTCCCTGATGGGAGGGGTTATGTGGAGGGGAACTGTCTTCCATTGGTTGTGCCAGTGTCCAATCACCGCTGGTGACCCTTAACCCATTATGTAATGACTAGCTCTGTGTCCCATGGTGTACGATAAAGAAAAACTGTTGGGAGCATGTTAACCTATTTTTGCCCCAATTACATATTTAAGGTGCATAGCTTCTTACATGTGTCATGTCTTCTCCAGTTCTGGCCATCCCCATGTAGTACCAACCATCGATACCTGTTAAAAGTTAGCAGGTCAGACACTGCAACATCAAGCAAGAATACAAAACCAAATTTTTTTTAACTGTCAGTTATAATAAAGTCTCATCAGAATTTCAGACGAACGAGATTCCAAGAGATAAATCATCATCAGTTTTAAGTTCATACACTAGCTTATCTACACTGTCATGAGCAAAGCCTTCATACAACTACCAGTTATGCAATTGTGGCAATTAACCTCCACCAGTTTATGCACTTTTACACAAGCGTTTAGCTGATCCCCCTTTTCTGAGGCAGTTGGACCGACTGCTATACAAGAACACCAACTAGAGGATTGTAGGCAATGCTGAAGCCCCTTTCCATAAATGGGTTGTATTGATGACTGATGAGCAGTGGTAGCATCTACTAAGTAAATTACAGCGGCTCTACAAAGTTAAAGATTAATTGTTCAGATGTGCAATAAAGTATTGCAATGTCTACTTCTCAGGTTACCTAGTTTTACACTCAATGCTGGCATTTTATAGTCACCTGAAGTTTTTTTTTACCATCACTTCAACTAAATTTCCTTCAAGGGGAGATCTGCAAATCCATTTTCTGAGACCCTGCAATCCAAAAAAAATCAGTTCAACCTATAAAAACCCACAAAACCCACATATTTACAGTAGCTACTGCTCAGGAGTTCGAAGTTTCATTATTTTTCAAAGTGAGCTAGTATGACTCATCACTGCAGTGAACCCCAACTTCAGCTGACCCCCAAACATAGAATTTTACTTACCCCACAGGATGAAGCAGTTTCATTTTCTGTGAAGAGAAAGATATCTTTAGGACAGGGAAAGGATTTCAGAGGATCTCTTTAAATAGACAAACTCAGAATATATTACTCAGTCACAGAATATACCACTCAGTCACTAAATATCAGACTGGGGCGGTAAGATGTCATCACAAAATTCTAAACGTGCAATATGAGCCTGGAGCAAGGTTACGCAACTTACCTGTACATAAAACCCAGTTGGTGTCGCCATTGCAGAGTGCCGGGTATATCTACAGGGAAATTGACTGTCAGAAACTTCTCAGCAAGTGTACATATGTAAAGCAGTTAATAGCCTAAATTCCAGAGCACATCCCTTAATGTGGACTATCAGAACAAACCACTCAGTCACCAAACATCAGACTGGGGCGGTATAAAGTCATCATAAAGTCAATTATGCTCAGTATCACATTTCTGCTAAAGCCATTTCAGTTCATTAGCTGTGTAGCTTCTAGGATAAGCCAACTCTAAGCTTTCAGCTATTTTTGCAAATATGAACAACTCAAAAATGCAGCTTTAGGAATAAAGTAGCAATGAGGTAAAATACTGCATTTACCTGTCTCATACCATCAGGGTCTTCTCTAGGCCACAGAGATCTGTAACACAAATGCATTGTTAAGTTAAATGTGCACAGCAAAGCTTGCTATACCTTGGTACATCTGGTCTGATCAGGGCTTTGGTGACCATCTGCCATGAGACTTGTCATCCATATACTTAGGTTAAATCTTTCAGACCAGAAGCACTTTAAAAACATGCAGCAGACCGTTCCTACCTTGATTTATCCCACTGAAATCTTGTCTTCATATGTTCCATGTTGAACCTGTGAACACAGGGCCATTAGCTTTGTAACAGCAGCAACAATTTAGCATTTTAACCTACACTCCATCAGAACTCCACCATGCTAGGAATATTCTTCAGAATATTTCAGACGAACGAGACTTTCGAGTCATCATTTGGAGCAAGACTGAACATACAAGCCTAGGGTAAGGTTTGGCAAGTTTCCATACATGTCAAATAGAATTTGCAGTACTGAACCAAATATAATGGCCAGAGCTTAAGTATACATATTTAAACACCAATAGGGGCAAAAGTAGGAGCTTCTGCCAAGCATATTAACTGGACATCTATAAATAAAAAAATTGTAAGGGGCAGTTTGCGGTCTGTCATTCAAATTTACATGGTCCTATTTAAGAGCCTGTTACTGCATTAGACCCCTAGATATATTGGTAAAGTCTAGCTTTCTCCACCAAAACAATTTCACGGCAGAAAGCTCCTGTTTGTTCACAAAACCAGATTAGGGGGTCAGTTCACCAAGACTCACATTTTAGGTTATGGTTTTGCCATAGTGAAGATTTTGAGTCTAGGATTGCTTTAAAGCAATTGCAAAGCCTGAATTTCCCTTCATTACATGTTCTATTTATCTGATCTGTAATGGTATTAATACAGAACAGCTACAATCCTCTTCACAGGTTCCCTCCTGGCACACCTGGCTCCTCCCTACACAGGAAGCCACTCCCTAATGCCCCATTCACACCTGAGCGTTTTGTAGCTTGAAGCCTCAAGCTACAAAATGCTAGATGAGGGGGGAATCTATTTTTGGAGTGGAGATGTGAACCATCTCCATAAACACCTGAAGCTCCAACAAGTTCTGGCACTTTTAGGTAGATTACAGGCATTTTTTCTGCTTTTTACATTGGGGACCTTTTGACCTGTACAAAATTGCATCAAAAACCTGTGACATTCTGCTAAAAACGCTACGCTCAGGTGTGAATGGGGGCCTAAGGGGAGCACTTGTGCAAGCTTAATTCTGAGCCAGGCTGTTTGCATCCAGATAGACTGCCTGGCTCAGCCCCACACATGCTCAGGTTGACTGACAGCAGCCAATGGCTCCTGCTGCTCAGCCAAGCCTGTTAGACCGGAGAGTAGAGCTCCTGCAAAGTTCTGGACCAAGATCAGGCTGAGGTTGAGTATTTAGGGGACTGGAAGGGAAGCTACCGTGTACTTCAATGCAGAGAAGGCAAAAAAATAAAATGAAAAAGCACTACTTTTACACCCTGGTCACGACATTGAAATCATGCTACCCTCACTTGAAGTAGCATGATTTCAAAGTAGCAATTCAGTGCTACTTCAGGTGAAACTTGCATAGAAATCTACATGAAGTCTCTCAGATGTCTTTCTGGTCACACCTGTTCTAGCTAAAAGTAGTGCAGGAACTTTCAAAATCAGTGTGACGCCAACGCACCCATCTGACTGCTTCCAATGCAGACAATAGGGTGCGACTTGTCATGCGATTTGAAACTGCACAGTGTGACCAGGGGCTTAGAACCACTTTATGGATGCAGAGGATACAATCCTATGTAACCGCGTGACACAAGTCAGTAACTAATGTAGCACTCGCTAAATCATCCATTACATTGTATGTTACAGTGCTTTTCATATACACCATCCCTTGGCCTCAATGTAATCAGTAATCTAATCAAAGGCAGGAGTGGGTGGCATTTACCTAGTAAACTAATTGGTACCTGAGGTTGGAATTAAAAAAGGTGCCTAGAATATCAGTAAAGCAGTTTTGTGCATAAAAAATAAAACAACAACAACATACACCGACCAATTTAACTGGTCAAAACTAGATTTTAGGTTCAGCTCTACGTCATAGTGACTGCAGGACTTGCTGTTCATTTCTACAAATTTTGCCCTCTCAAAAAGGCTTATCGAGTCATGACATCTACCCTATTGATGTAGTCTTCACCATACATCAAAATGAAGAGACACCCTGAGGAGAGAGAAACTAGTTAAGAGTGGAAATGAAAAAAAACAGAATCAGGAGGTAAAGTAGAACTAGAAGCAACAACTCATTTTAGTGTAAGGGAGGGTTGTAACCCCTGTAAGGTTTATTTTTGCCTTTGTCCCATGGGGCAATTTCTCTTCACTTCCTGTCCCAAAGAACTTGTGTCCCCATTGGAAGATTTTCCTTTCTATTACTTTGCTGGGGAAAACTCAAAATTTGGGATTCCTTTACAAATATCATTGAAAGCCAAACAGGAGAAAAGTTTGAATAGGGCACAGACCGCAACAACTGACAGGAGTTTTAAACAATCTCCCGTCTACACAAAATTCTAAAGTTCTAAATAACTGTATTAGAGCTAAAACAGAATGCAAGGTCTCTAGGACACAATGGACTAGAGAAAATCTGCAGCTGCCTTCTAACATGAATAGTAAGCCTATACCCACCTATGCATTCAATTCTTAGGCTGTATAAGCGTGACACTGGTAACTAGATTGTGGAAAGTATACTAAGCCCCCATTCACACCAGTGACTTGTCATGCGATAAATTGCACCCCATTGCCAGCAATGGAACTGTTCATTCTGCATGAAAAAGTTTCCCGAACTTTTCTTATTTTTTTGCGACTTGCACAGACTTCTGTTGAAGTACTAAATGCCTACCCCTCAGTACGTACCCTCTTGGCTAACAGTTTGGAATTAAGACTAGATAAACTTAAACAAATAAATCACCAGGACCGGTTAGCATGGGTTTACGAAAGTTTGTTCCTGCCAGACCAATCTGTTAACATTCTACGAGGACATGAGCTGCCATCTAGACAAGGGAAAGCCCGTGGATTTAGTGTACCTGGATTTTTCAAAAGCATTCGATAGTCCCCCATAAGCGCTTAAGTTACAAGCTGAGGTCTGAAAGCATGGACCATAAGGTTTGTTTTCTTTGGACCTGCCCCTGTAACCAGTTTTTTAATCAAAGGGTGGTGGTGATAAACACTCAGACTGGTCTGGAGTGGTAAGTGGGGTACCCCAAGGTTCTGTCTTGGGACCAATTCTACTCGATCTTTCCATAAATGATAGAGGATGGGATAAAAAGCTCTGCTTTCGCAGATGAGATTAAGCAGGGCAATCACTTTACATCAGGATACAGAAATTTTACATTAAGACCTGAACAAAATAATGGAGTGGCCCAATACATGGCAAATAAGGTTTAATGTGGAGAAATGTAAATTAATGCTCTGGGGGTAAAAAAAAAAAAGGAAAAGAAAAAAGCAAACTACTCACTAGGGGAGATCCGATGGGGAATCAAGGATGGAGAAAGATCTGTCCTAGTAGATGACCGATTGGTAGCTGCAGCTTGACATTGCATGCCATTGCTCAAAGCTGGCAGAATATTATGCATAAAAACCATAATCCTACCACTTCATAAAACTACCATTAGACATTAGACCACATCTGGCATACTCTGTCCAGTTCTGGTCACCAGTCCTCAGAAGGGATGTGCTGGAACTGGAGTCCAAAAGGAGGGCATCAAAACTAATAAGGTGACTGAAGGACCTCAAATAGGAACACCAAGAAGCACCAAAAGTATCCTCGCTGGTAAAACTACACTTGAGGGGAGACGATAGCAATTTACAAATACCTCAATGGTAAACCCAGCAGAAGAAAAAAAAAAATATTCAAGGAGTGCAAGAGAACATGGGGCCACACAGTGAGATTGGAGAAGCAGTTTAATTTTCAAGTGCACAGGGAGATTTCACTGTCAGGGCAAGAAGGATGTGGAACTCCCCTTCCACAATTTGTGGTTTAAGCCAGGGCTTGACAAATTTGCTTGGAATCTAGGAGCCAGCTAAAAAAGTTAGGAGCCAGGAACGCGCCCCGTCCCGCCGAGCTCGCGCGCAGAAGCAAATGCATACGCGAGTAGCGCCCGCATATGAAAGCGGTGTTCAAACCACTCGTGAGGTATCGCCGCGATCGGTAGATCGAGCAATAATTCTAGCGCTAGACCTCTAACTCAAAACATGCAACCTGTAGAATTTTTTTAAACGTCGCCTATGGAGATTTTAAAGGGTAAAAGTTTGTCGCCATTCCACGAGCGGACGCAATTTTGAAGCGTGACATGTTGGGTATCATTATGTTACGCTGAGTAAATTCTTTCACAATATTAAAAAAAATTGGTCTAACTTTACTGTTGTCTTATTTTATTTAAAAAAAAGTGTATTTTTTCCCAAAAAAGTGCGCTTGTAAAACCACTGCGCAAATACGGTGTGACAGAAAGTATTGCAATGACCAACATTTTATTCTCTAGGGTGTTAGAATATATATAATGTTTGGGGGTTCTAATTAGAGGGAAGGAGATGGCAGTGAAAACAGACAGGGAAACTCCATTAGCATGGCTGTTTGTCTTGTCATACCAACGGCCACCACAAGATGGCGCTAGATCACAGAAGGAAGCTTAGGCCTCAATTACCAGCCGGCGCGGCCCAAAGCGATCCCGCGGAAGGGGGGGCACGGAGAGACAGGATTCCCCAGCTGTGCTGCCCCAGGTCGCTAATTTTAGGCGCAATGACGGCCTGGTGCCCGGGGTTTGTCGAGCCCTGGTTTAAGCAGAGTGAATATTTTTATGAGACTCTTGGATGTGCATCTTAAACACACAGGAATAAGGGACATTAGACATTGGCACAAGTACACCTAACAGGTTGAACTGGATGGCCTATTGTCTTTATTCACAACCTTACCTTCTAAGTCACAATAAAATCAGCAGTGCAAATTGCACTGATGTGCGGCTTTGAAATCGTACAATATCAAAGCCACACCGATTAAAAACCCAGAGGAACTCCTAAACTAAGGTCAATAGCATGTATGGAGTTGTGCTATAAAAGCTGCTGAAGATCAACTTTATCAATTAGGCAAAAACAGGCAATTATACGGTTACAGTTTACTGAACATGGATTAAAACCCAGACAAGTCTTGGAGTGACTACATATTACAGCCGCCACTCAGCCAAGCACCACTGCCAATACAGAAAGTTAAAGCGGAGGTTCACCCAAAAGTGAACCTCAGCTTTTTGGAAACCCTCCCTGCCTCCGGTGTCACATTTGACATTTTTCAAAAGGGAGGGGGTGCAGATACCTGTATAATACAGGTATTTGCACCACTTCTGGATGCAGACTACTGCGGGTTACCCCCGTTGTGTTCTGGGAGCAGAGTTTCCCAGAACACAACGGGGACCAGTGAGGGCAGCGCAACTCGTGCATGCGCAGTAGGGAACCGGGCAGTGAAGCCGCAGCGCTTCCTTACAGATTCCCTCACCGAGGATGGCAGCGGGGAAAGCCGAGAGCCAAGCGGTAGCTCAGCTTCCAACCTAGACAGGTTAAGTGTCTTTTTTAAAAAGACAGCAGCTGCAGTATTTGTAGCTGCTGACTTAAAGTGGAAGTTCACCGGAATTTTTATGTCTATCATCCTTGTGGCAGGGCTACTTGTACATCATTGACTAGAGACCTTGTCACCTCAAAATAGAACACTACCCAATTCTGCAACACATGTCTGGTACCTAAAAAGTAAACATTGAAAACTTTACTTTTTTTTTTACACACCAATTACATTTTACTAGCCTTGCCATCAGGTGTTCAGAGACAAAAGCTGTCCTCAAAGAATTCTCAGAACAGGTCTGTGATAAGTCTCATCATTGACACAAGACAAGGACTGCATCCTCCACATCCAACCATGTGCTCAGTCAGCAAGGGAAAGCATCGCACAGACCCACACCGAAAGACAAAGCCCACCAAGTAATAAGACAAAAAGGGCGACATTAGCCCAGTGGAGAGAAAAACTAGATTTACTTAGATCATGCATTCACTTTAGCTTCCCCCCATTAGTGTCCAGGGAGAATTAGAAAACAAGCTGAAAAAAACTGTTGCTCTAGTTGATAAACCTCACCAGTATTTTTCTCCTGGAATGCAATGCTTTGTGAATGGAGGTGAAGAATGACAGTACACATTGCATGCTGAAGACTACTAGTCTAGTGAATAGCCCATGGGTGGTGGGATAGTCACAGGCTAGGTTCACATGCAGGCACATTGTGGACAGAGGTATATCAAGCCCATTCATTTAAATGGTCTGCAGAACCAAGGAGAAATACAGAAATAGTCTCCAAGCCTCTTAAAAATGCACTGCATGGAACCACAGTGCTGCACCACCATACAAAGTCACACCGCTAAACAGGGGTGATGATGCACGAGGGCACTGTTAAGGGATGTTTTGGGATCATACACATTCCCCTCAGCCACAGCTCCTAGGTGTCCAGCATTACTGAGATAAATGGTTACAATTGGAACATGGGGCACACATCACTACAGGTAAACACACTGATGCCCATTCTAAGCTTCATCAACCCCTATGGTGCTTGTTGTCCACCTGCCCCAAAAGCTATATATAGCGATTTCTTTACAGGGTTAGATAGGTTAGTCTGTAGATGTGTTGGGGTGAACTACTTTAAAGTGGCAATAAAATGCTTTTAAGAACATGACTTACCTGCTCTGTGCAGAGTAGCCCTGATCCTCTTCAGGTCTCCTGCTAGCACTTATGGTCCCTCCCTCATGGCAAGTGCTGTGGCTCAACATCACCCTCTTTTATTGGCTCACTGATTGATTGGCAGGAGCCAATGGCTTCTCTAGCAGTCTCTGCCAATGAGAACCAAAGGCTTTTTCTGCCCATTGCTGGATCGTGATGGTGCTCAAGTATTTGGGAGGACCTGCTGCACAGAGGTTTACTTTGATGCATGAAGGCAAAAAGACTTAACCTTTAAACACTGAAGGATGAATTTACAAGACTCTTAAAGAGCACAGCGTTGGAAGCTACTATATCACAGCCTAAACCAAACATCAGGCCATCGCCCAGAAGCAGACCCATCACTGTTTATGTGTTGGGGTGCATGCGGAATGTCTTGAAGCTCATACTGAGGCACCATCCCGGAAGAATATGCAACTGTCAAAAAAATGGTTGATCAAGGGTGGGACTTTGTGTGTGCCTCAGTGGAGTGAATAGACGTATCACAATATATAGAAAAACAATTTGTTATCCTGCCGAAGGCAGCAATGTAAAAACCTTATATTCTTACAAAAGTATATAATATAAAATCACATTACAGTTCAAATAATGGGTAACGGGATGTGCGATTCCCATTCACAGAGAGAAGTGAAGGCCTTCCACTTCTCTCTGAATGGGAATTGCACATCCCGTCATCCATTTCAACTGTAATGTGATTTTATATTTTCTTATATATACACCTTTGTAGGAATATAATGTTATTTTACATTGCTGCCTTCGGCAGGATAACAAAAATTGTTTATTTTTCTATACATCGCGATACATCTATATTTATTCACTCCACTGAGGCACACAAAGTCCCACCCTTGATTACCAATTTTTTTGACATAGTTACCCATCACTGTTTAGTTTAGCCCCATCTCAGCAGAGCCAATAATGTGGAACCCCTCCATCAATTCTGCCAACTGTAAACATTTAGAACTCCCTCAGGCAAATTTATGCCCCGTTTCGCCTTTACAATACATGTTCCTTTCTCTGGTAGTACCAGTGTAGAATCAAATGGCATGGTACCTTTTAGCTGAAGATTGGCCTTATATCCTTAAGCATTAGTTACATATTATACAGCCAGGCGAATCTGTTTGATTAAATGAGCGACTCATATCCATCCCCAGCAGATCACACCTATTCCATTCTAACGCCCCCCTTATGCCTCAATGCCTTAGCTTTTCAGTTGTCCTAGAGGTTTTTTGGGATCATGTTCATAGATTATTTCACAACATTTACAATACTTATGTTGTACTTGGTTAAGTGCCCTCTCAACTAGAATTGGTCAAGTTTATGTAAAACAAATTGAGAAACAAAAAACATTAAACGATGATTGACACCCAATTGTTATCAATTTTTATTTAACGAAATTATCGTAAACAGAAGCCTATCTTGTCCAGTGTTAAAGGGGCAACAGTGCCAAGGATGCACTTCAAAAATCAATCTGGGGGTTGGGCTGATGAGTTCCAAACACCACTGTTGAGCAAGATTGGTCTCTGGCTGGAAAGGTCAGCGCCGTGCTTTTGTAATTTTTTTGAAGGTCTTCACAATGTTCCTCTGAAAATACGAAAAAAAAAAAAATGGATACCATTACAAATCTTGCATGCTTAAACAGTACTTAACATTGCTTCAGAAGTCAATCCCCTCAGACTGTTCTATCAGGAACAGGTTATCCATCTTCTCCAGCTGACTACACCAGTGGGTTCACCTTTTCAGGCTCTGGTGGAGATCAGATGGTCGGACATGTGAAGGTTTCATCCTTGGGGATCATTCAGATACAAAGCCCTTGCTACCATCCTCCACAGCTAGAGCTGGATGATTCTGGCCAAAATGAGAATCACTTGCTTAGAATAAAGATAAATTCTCACAATTATGGTGTAACATTTCATATTCTAGAAGAAAAAAAAAAAGCCAACTGGTTCATTCGTGTATCCCCCCCCCCCCCCCCCCAAAAAAAATTCATGAGTCCCTTGGCCATCAGATTTTTGATTGGCTGAGACAGCAGCACCATTGGCTAACTCACTTTAACAGTGGGAGCCAATCAGGAGAGAGGCAGGGGCTGAACAGCAGCTCCATGTCTAAATGGACACAACTGCACCATAACAAGCTGCTTGCTGTGGGGGCACTCAACAGGGAGGGGCCAGGAGCAGCGAAGAGGGACCTGAGAAGATCAGTTCCTGAGCCTTAAAGATCCCTTTAAGGCTCAGTTCACATATGCAAATCGGATGAGTTTTGAATCCCATGTGAAACAGATCCGTTTGCAATGGAGCTGGTGGTTCACACATGTCCAGGACAGCTGCAGTCAGTTTTTGAAAAAAGCGTGATGTTTGGTTCAGGTGTGAATAAAAGTAACATCCTCAACCAGTGAACAAAGCTGACTCATTTTATAATGTGACTTCAACTGCAGTTGGCATGTGTGAACCTAGTTTAACAAACTGTTACTGGTAGGAATCTCCCAAATGGATTCACACATTTGCACATGGTGCAATTAGGCAGAATGACCGTGTAAATGTAATCTAGTTTTCAAGTCTTACCTTAAACCAAGTTTCTGACAGTTGATAGCTGAAAAACAAAGTGGAATATATAAAAACACACCTCTTTACAAAAAGACAGTCTGACTACAGCTAAAGGGGATCTCTTCAGTATAGCGACGATCCTTGTCACAGCCAACACAAGGCCAGCTCAGGGTATAGTGGATTATTCATCATTGTGTCCCCTACAAGTTTTAATGTTATGAGTAAACTGTTGGGAGCATGTTAACCTATTTTTGCCCTAATTAAATATTTAAGGTGCATAGCTTCTTACATGCGTCATGTCTTCTCCAGTTCCGGCCATCCCCAAGTAGTACCAACCATCGATACCTGTTAAAAGTTAGAAAAAAGTTCAGACACTGCAACATCAAGCAACCAAGAAAACAAAGCCATGTTTTTAAAACTGTCAGTTAAAATAAGGTCTCATCAGAATTCAGACGAACGAGATTCCAAGAGATAAATCATCATCAGTTTTAAGTTCACACACTAGCTTATCTACACTGTCATGAGCAAAGCCTTCATACAACTACCGGCTATGCCATTGTAGCAATTTTACACAAGCATTTAGCCGATCCCCTTATCTGAGGTAGTTGTACCCACTGCTAAAGAATACCAACTAGAGAATTGTAGGCAACACTGAAGCCCCATTCCATAAATTGGCTGTATTGATCACTGGGAAGTAGAGCTGCACGATTCTGGCTTAAATAATTTTTTCTGCTTAGAAGATAGCTCACGATTCTCGCAGCGTAACATCTTTCACATGAAAACAAAAAAAATAGGGCCAACTTTACCGTTTAGTTTTTTTATTCATTGAAGTCTATTCCCCCCCCCCCCCCCAAAAAAATTGCGTTTGAAAGACCGCTGGGCAAATACAGTGCGACATAAAATATTGCCGCAATTGCCATTTTATTCCCTAGGGTCTCTGCTAAAATATATGTTTGAGGGTTCCAAGTAATTTTCTAGCAAAAAAATATTTAACTCTTCCAGTGTCAGAAAAAGATTGACTTTAAGTGGTTAAACTGCCTGCATTTACACAGAAGTTTGATCTAAGGAGGAAGTTACAATGTTTCAAACTTGGCAGACTGCCCAAAAGAAGGTTACAATGTTTCCTGTTTAAAAACTTGGCAGATTGCCGGATATTTTCTTTTGACAGCTGATAAGTCTCTCCACTTGTTATAAGAATCAGCAAACACTGCATTGGAGATAGTGGGGGGGGGGGGGGTTGAATTGAGATCACAATTTAGCGATTAATTGTGCAGCTCTACTGGGAAGCAGTGGTAGCATCTACCAAGTAAATTAGAGCGGCTCTACAAAAGTTGCAGTTTGCTCAAATGTGCAGTCAAGTATTGCAATGTTTACTTCTCAGGTTATCTAGTTTTACACTTCATGCTAGCATTTTATAGTCAACTGACTTTTTTTACCATCACTTCACCTACCATTCATTTCCTTCAAGAGGAGGAGATTAAAAGCAATTGAGACCCTGCAATAAAACAAAAAAAAAAAAAAACACACATTTAGTTATACCTTCTTAAAAAAGACAAAACCCACATCTTTATAGTAGCTACTGCTCAGGAGTTCGAATAGTTTCATTATTTTTCAAAGTGAGCTAGTATGACTCATCACTGCAGTGACCCCCAACTTCATCTGACCCCCAAACATAGAATTTTACTTACCCCACAGGATGAAACGGTTTCATTTTCTGTGAAGAGAAAAATATCTTTAGGACAGGGAAAGGATTTCAGAGGACCTCTTTAAATAGACAAACTCAGAATATATTACTCAGTCACAGAATATACCACTCAGTCACTAATTATCAGACTGGGGCGGTAAGATGTCATCACAAAATTCTAAACATGCAATATTTGAGCCTGGAGCAAGGTTACTCAACTTACCTGTACATAAAACCCAGTTGGTGTTGCCATTCAGAGTGCCGGGTAGACCTACAGGGAAATTTTGACTGTCAGAAACTCCCAGCAAGTGTACATATGTAAAGCAGTTTATAGCCTAAATTTCAGAGCACATCCCTTAATGGGGACTATCAGAACAAACCACTCAGTCACCAAACATCAGACTGGGGCGGTATAAAGTCATCATAAAGTCAATAATGCTCAGTATCACATTTCTGCTAAAGTTGTTTCAGTTCATTAGCTGTGTAGCTTCTAGGATAAGCCAACTCCATAAGTTTTCAGCTATTTTTTGCTAATATGAGCAACTCAAGAATGCAGCTTTAGGATCAAAGTAGCAATGAGGTAAAATACTGCATTTACCTGTCTCATACCATCAAGGTCTTCTCTAGGCCACAGATCTGTAATACAAATGCATTGTTAAGCATGCACAGCCAAGTTTGCTGTACTCTGGTATGTCTGGTCTGATCAGGGCTTTGGTGACTATCTGCCATGAGACTTGTGTCGTCCATATACTTGTAGATTTCATCCCTTCAGACCAGAAGCATTTTAAAAACATGCAGCAGACCGTTCCTACCTTGATTTAACCCACTGAAATCTTGTCTTCATATGTTCCATGTTGAACCTGTGAACACAGGGCCATTAGCTTTGTAACAGCAGCAACAATTTAGCATTTTACCCTACACTCCATCAGAACTCCACCATGCTAGGAATATTCATCAGAATATTTCAGACGAACGAGACTTTCGAGTCATCATTTGGAGCAAGACTGAACATACATACAAGCCTAGGGTAAGGTTTTGCAAGTTTCCATACATGTCAAATAGAATTTGCAGAACTGAACCAAGTATAATGGCCAGAAATTAAAGCGGAGGTTCCGCGGCAAATCTTTTTTTTTTTTTTAGCTTGCATGCAAAGTATTTGTAGATCACCAATTTGTACTCACGTGTTTGGTGATTTTTAACCTCCCCTGTCTTTTTTCTGGCAAAAAATGCACTTTTAAAATCAGCCGTCAGAATTTTCCATTTTGCTTGTGGGCATTGTGAAGCCCACAAGCACTGACTTCCTGGTAGCGGTGGACGGTGTTCTGCAGAAAAAGTTCCCCGGCGGATAAGGTTCCCCCCCTGTACTGCGCATGCGCGGCACGAACCTCAACGGAGTTTCCGAAAGTAGCCGAACATGTAGAGCTGCGAGTTAGCTCTACACGGCGCCTGCGCAATGACTAGGAGCCATGTAGAGCTGACTGCGCAGGCGCCGTGTAGAGCCGACTCGCAGCTCTACATGTTCGGCTACTTTCGGAATCTCCGCTGAGGTTCGTGCCGCGCATGCGCAGTACAGGGGGGGGGGGGGAACCTTATCCGCCGGGGAACTTTTTCTGCAGGACATGTCACATCTGGGCGAACTCCCAGATTACATTGCGGGAGAACAGAAACGCCTACTCCCGCGGGAGTGAGTACCCGGAAGCCGGAATTTAGATGACAATATTACGGTATGTACAGAAAAATAAAATAAAGTGGCTACTGTACATGTTTGTAGTGTAAGGAGTGTGGTCATATATGGATGTTATTTTGGGTGGAACTCCGCTTTAAGTATACATATTTGAACAGCAATAGGGGCAAAAGTAGGAGCTTCTGCCAAACATTAACTGGACATTAATAAAAAAGTTGAAAGGGGCAGCTTGCTGGTCTGTCATTCAGATTTACAAGGTCCTATTCAAGAGCCTGTTACCGTTTTAGACCCCCTAGAAATATTGGTAAAGTCTAGCTTTCTCCACCAAAACAATTTCATGGCAGAAAGCTCCTGTCACCAGGGGCTTAGAAGCACTTTATGGATGCAGAGGATACAATCCTATGTAACCGTGTGACACAAGTCAGTAACTAATGTAGCACCCACTAAATCATCCATTACATTGTATGTTGCAGTGCTTTTCAAATATACCATCCCTTGACCTCAATGTAATCCAGAAATCTAATCAAAGGCAGAAGTGGGTGGCATGTACCTAGTAAACTAACCGTACCCGAGATTGGAATTAAAAAAAGGTGCTTAAAATATCAGATGTGAAGCAGTTTTGTGCTAAAAATTATTAAAACGCAAGAACCATTTTACTGGTCAAAACTAGATTTTAGGTTCAGCTCTACTTCATAGTGACTGCAGGACTTGCTGTTCATTTCTACAAGCAAATATTGCCCCCAAAAAGACTCAGCGAGTCATGACACCTACCCAATTGATGTAGTCTTCGTTTTCACCATATATCAAAATTAAGAGACACCCTGAGGAGAGAGAAACTAGTTAGGTGTTGAAATTAAAAACAGAAGCAGGCCTTTCTAGTCTTCATCATCTCAGAAGATAAGGTAACATTCACTGACAAGTCAGATATATGCTTGTCTATAGAGATCATCACTGATGACCACCACATTGTACCCTACATTCAAGTCTTTACTGCTCACCTGTAATGCTGTGGGGAGCCATCTTCAGATCGTAGCAACCCTGAAGAATGCAAGAATGAATAAATATAAGTTAACACATCAGCAGAAAGCTGCGCAGACATGCAGTTTACATGTACATTACCTCCCAATAGTGCTCTTAGTCTACAGCAGTACAGGGATTAAAGTAGAACTATAAGCAACAACTCAAGGGAGGGTTATAACCTTTGTAAAGTTTTGCCTTTGTCCCATGGGACAATTTCTCTTCACTTCCTGTCCCAAACTAGTGCCCCCATTAGAACATTTTCCCCTACGTTACTTTTGAAGGTCAAATACCAAATTTTGGGTTGTTCCCAGCGATAATTGTAAACAGAAGATTGAATGGGGGCACAGACAGCAATAAAAACCGACAGGTTTTCTAATCAATGTCCCCTCTTCACAAAACTAAAAAGTTGCCAATAGTCACAATTTAAGTCCCTACAGTATTCCAAGGTGAAGTTCCAAATAACTGCATTAGAGCTAAAACAGCATGCAAGGTCACTAGGACATGTTTATGACTGGAGAAAATCTGCAAATGACTAACATGAATAGTAAGCCTATAGCCACCTATGCATTAAATTTGCAGATGGGCTGTATAAGCAGGTTTCATGACAGATTGACCAGCCAGATACACTGCCAACTAGATTGTTGAAGGTATACCAAGCCCTTGTTCACACAAGTGAAGCGTGTCATACCATTTGACGGTTTTTCAAAATCACACAAGTGGCAGCCCATTGCCAACTATGTACATTTACGGTGGCATGTTGGTTCCCCAGCGCAAATCGCCGTACATAGACTCCTTTAAGAGCTATAGCAAGTGCATGCACCTGCTGCACGGCGGGGGGACCCAATGTGCATGGCTGGTGGGCGAGTCCACCACGAGAGCCAGAACAGGGATTTGTGTATTTAAACACACAAATACCGAGAGGAATCTGTTCATATTAGGAACAGCAATTTCTCAGTCGGCACCCTGCCCCCAGCTAGAAACACATTTAACCCCTTCCCTGCCAGTAATCAGTGCATTTTATAGCACTGATCGCTGTATAAATGTCAACTGTCCCAAAAAAGTGTCAAAAGTGTCCGATCTGTCTGACGCAAGGTCAGTCCCGCCTGCTAAATATCAGATCACCGCCATTACCAGTAAAAAAGCAACCACCCCCCCCCCCCCCATTTTGTAGACGCTATAAATCTTGCGCAAACCAAATCAATAGACACTTGTGATTTTTAACAAAAATATGTAGAATACATATTGGCCTAAACTGACGACATTTGTTTTTAAAAATGGTTGGTCATAGTAGTCAGTTCATACAAAATATAACCGCAGAGGTGATCAAATAACACCAAAATAAAGCTCCATTTGTGTGGGGGGGCAACATTTTGTTTAGGTACAGCACAATTGTCAGTCGAATCGACAAGGCCGTTTTTCAAAAAAATGGCCTGGTCATTCATTAAGGGGGCAAATCCTGCTGGGGTTGAAGTTGTTAAATGAAGATGCAAAGAAATCAGCAGTGCAAAATGCACTGATGCGTGACTTAAATTATTTCAGGTACATATAGCGCAGTCGATCTATGCAGCACTTTTTACATATATTGTACACATTCACATCAGTCCCTAACCTCAAGGAGCTTACAATCTAAGGTCTCTAACTCACATAATAGGGCCAATTTAGACAAGATCCGGTTAACCTACCAACATGTTTTTAGAGTGTGAGAGGAAACTGGAGTACCCAAAGGAAACTCGCACAGGGAGAGCATGCAAACTCCAGGTAGGTAGTGTCATGGTTTGAATTCAAACCAGAAAACTTACTGCTAGATGAAAGTGCTAACCACTACACCACTGTCACACTGAAGTAGCTCGATATCAAAGCCACTTTGTTGTGAATCAGGGATCTTCTAAACTAATACCACCAGCATGCATTAATTGTGCTGTAAAAGCTGCTGATAGACTTCGAATATTAGGCCAAATAAAACAGGCAATTATGTGCACTGCTATTTACTGAACAGGGATAAAAACCCCACAGACATGTCTTGGATGGAGTGACTTTGTATTACAGCCGCCACTCAGCCAGTGAGGTTATATCTCCACTGCCAATACAGAAAGAGAGAGTTCAAGTCTATCATCCTCGTGGCAGGGCTACTTGTACATTGACTAGAGACCTTGTCAACTTAACCCTCAAAATAGAACACTTACCAATTCTGCGACACATGGATGGCACCTAAAAATATTATAAAAAACACTTTAGTATACACACAAAAAAAAACACACATTCTACAAGCCTTGCCATCATGTGTTGCTCAGAGACAAAAGCTGTCCTCAAAGAATTCTCAGAACAGGTCTGTGATAAGTCTCATCATTGACACAAGACAAGGACTGCACCCTCCACATCCAGCCATGTGCTCAGTCAGCAAGGGAAAGCATGGCACAGACCCACACCCAGCCACCAAGATAAAGCCCACCCAGTAATAAGACAAAGGGCGACAGGCCATGAGCTTAGAGAGTTAATCCTCACATGAGCCCAGTAGATTTTTATTTAAAATCAGACATCCAGTTTAGCTTCCACCCATTAGTGTCCAGGGAGAATTAAGACAACCCAACAGAACAAAGCTTAAGACAAGGGGATTGATTGTCAGAACAGTTGCTCTAGTTTCGGTTACCCCTCCCCCCCCCACCAATATTTTTCTCCTGGAACGCAATGCTTTATGAATGGAGGAGGTGCCAATGACACCCCCCCCCCCCCAACTTGCAGATCACATTACATTCTGAAGACTACTAGGCTAGTGGGGAGGTGGTGGGATAGTAGTCACAGGCTGGACTCACATCTGTTAACATGCGGGCACATCAGGGACATTCACTCATTGAAATGTTCTGCTGCACCCAGGAGTCGCAGGAAAAGGCCAAAAAAAAAAATGCACTGCATGGAACCACACAGTGCTGCACCACCATACAGAGTTACACAAACACAGGGGGTCTATTAAGACTTGGCTAAAGAGCAGCAGGTTTCAGGACAATGCCTATGTACACATTCCCAACCCACACTAACCTCAGCCATTGCTCCTAGGAGGGCTCCAGCATTACTGAGGTGACTGATTACAGTAATAACATGAGGTACACATCACACTGATCCCCCCCCCCCCCCCCCCCCTGGCATGGATCAGCCTGGAGCCCTCCGTCTTGCAGCACTGCACATTGCTCTCCCCATGCAGCATAAAGACTAAAAAGCTCCATATCAGGAGTGGAGCCCCAGCAGGCAGAGAACCCCAGTCCGCCATTAGTGTCCAGGGAGCATTAAGGCAACCTAACAGAACAAAGCTTGAGACAAGAGAACCCCAGTCCGCCACGTGTGAGCCCTAGGAAAGCCCGACCATTTTCCCCCCTTACCTCCATAGTAAAAAAGGTCAAACGAAATGGCCGATTGCAGGCTGGGCGGAGGCTTAAATAGCAGAACGGGACACGCATGGCCCTCTGGGAATGATCCTGCGCACGCGCACATGGTACCCTGCGTTCCTGTACCGGATTTCCGGCTTTTTCTTTTTTTAAAGGCGTGGACTCTGCGCTGTTCTCGGGTTATGTGATAAGTAGGAAGTGTACTTTATTGCAATGAGGTAGAAATCCACTGAGAAATGGAGAACGGCTTTGTCTGCCTTTATCTGCCAAGCTATGTCGTCTAAACGTGGCAGGACATTTATTTATGGCTCGTAAATGCAGACAGCTGTACTTGTAAAATAAAACACTGAAATTGCTTTCCAAATTGCACCCGAATATCATGCAGATGTGGTTTCTATGGTGCCAAAATGTACTGAAAGTGCACCAGAGTAGCACAGGACCTTTTTCCAAAATTGGTTCATTGATATGTACTGGCACTATTAATATAATGTGATTTACCTTGTCATGCGATTTTGTGCGACTCAAATCACATCCGAATCTGCACTA
Source organism: Rana muscosa (assembly GCA_029206835.1). Taxonomy (NCBI): domain Eukaryota; kingdom Metazoa; phylum Chordata; class Amphibia; order Anura; family Ranidae; genus Rana; species Rana muscosa. The sequence continues at coordinate 262,030,362 of CM055119.1, read as the reverse complement.
GTTTTTCTCCCATGTGTTCGGCAAGGGCACCAAAAAAGCAATTGTTCTCTATGTGTCCTGTTCACACCACAACACTGGGATCACGTGATGATTTGTTCTACACAGAAATCTGCAGCGTGTATGCAGTTTTCTGCACGAGAAAAAACCTGCCATGACATCAACATTGGTGTGAATGAGGCACGTAACTGAGGTGCATGAAAACTGATGTCTCTGCAAGTGAAATCTGCAGTTTTTCCATCAGTTTTCATGTACGTTTGGTGTGAATGAGCCCTGAAGGCTGGGTTCACGCTACTTGCACCCCAAAGGTGTGCAACTTTGCATTGCGACTTTACTCAGTCATAACCATACAGTAGGGTGACCAGACATCCCCAGTTTCCGGGGAAAGTCCCTGGATTGAGGACACTGTCCCCAGACCAAGTCTGTCCCCAGTTTTGTCCCCAGTTTTGTCCCCGGATTGGATTTGAACAGGGGCTGGGGCAATTTCAAAGACAGTTAGTGCAGAATAAAAAATAAATAATAATACTGAATTACACCCCCCGCCGCTCCTACTAGCTTAGGGGGTGTATTTGTTTTCATTATCTGTGCCCCTTTCTGATGATCATGTGCTGGTCGGAGCGGAGGAAATATTTCTTCAGTTTCGGGTGCCCATTCAGCTCCGCTCGCATTTTCTTCTGCCTTGGCTCAAGTCCCGGCCAGCCGCCTGCCTGCTTATCTCCTTGCCTTCCCTGGTGGAGTGATCTTCCTCCGCTCCCCACCCAGTAGTAGCCGGGGGCCCAGAGAGTTAAGCCCCATACACACGGCCGGTTTTCTCATCAAGAAACAACAAGAAAACTGCCGGGAGAGCTTTCTTGCAGAGAAAACCGGCCGTGTGTACGAGGCTTTCAGGTTTCTCGTCAAGAAAACTGGCCAGAATCTCAACGAGAAAAATAGAGAACCTGCTCTCTATTTTCTCGTCGAGATTCTCGTCGGCCTGTTTCCCAACGAGAAACCCAAGAGTGTGTACACTTACCTGTCGCCATGGAAACCCGCGCATGCTCGAAATGACTTTGATGCATGCGCGGTAGCTTCCTAGGCATAGGTAGGGTGTAGCAAGATGGCAGTGGCGGCATCGAATGTGACGAGCGCACGCTCAACGTAGTCAATGACGTCACCGCGTTCGTTCCATTCAAAAGAACGGCGGTTCTTTTGAATCAAGCGTGTGTACACTCGGCCGGGACAAGATTCTTGTTAAGAATCTCGTCAGGAAAAACAACGTGTTTTTTCCTGACAAGATTCTCGGCCGTGTGTACGAGGCTTAAGACTTGACAGGCTGTGAGGCGGGCAGCGAGTTGCTAAATACCGCCATTACTAGTAAAAAATAAATAAATAATATGTTCCCGGATTTCATTTAAAAAATGTGGTCACCTTGCAATACAGAGTGTGGCACAATTCCTTTTCCTTCTACACTGATTTCCTTTTCAATCACTTCTGTGTTTTCCTATGGTGTTGTATGGAGCTTAGCAGTCACCCTGGCTAGGTGGACATTTTGCTTTGGAAGGAGAGTGAGCTGCAGGGATAGGCTGAGGCACAAGAACACAGCAGACCATGGACTGGGAGTGGAGTATAGGGTTAAAAAAAAAAAAAAACTTCTAAAGTCGTATTGATAAGACAAAGATACAACTTTCTTGTGACTTTTGTGATTTTACCATTGCAGCAGTCTATGGCACTCAACTGACTCAAGTCACACCAAAGACACTGAAAATTAGTGCAGGAACTTTGCAATAGCACCACTGTATACCTGAGTACAGCAGCACACAGTAACAAAGTTACTACATCAATATCTATGTCCATTTGTCTAATGATAATTGTTTGTACACTCGAGTGGTGTATATGGACAATTATTTTACACTTTTTGCGTCCTTTATACCCTTTTCTTCACACAGCGATTCATGTCTATGGGCTCTTGCACCTTGACACCAAAACCACCACACATTTTTTTTTTTTTACTGATCTGAATGCAGCCCATTGTTTAAACTTGCACTATGTATAGATATAAAAAACAAAGAAAAATGTGTGTTGCAAGGCAACATTTTACACGCATGAGTGTATATATGCGTACATAACACCCCTTTGCCAAAATACAGTGTAGCGACCTCACCCCTCTCACCCCTTCTCATTCTCGGCTTGTCTTTCTTTGTCTAGGGGTGTTAGTGCTGGGGGGAGGGATGAGATACACCACGGCCCATGTCCTCCATAGTGAAGAGGTGAAGGCCAGAAAGATCGGGCTTTGTGTAGGTGTCCTAGAGTCAAGTCCTGTACTTCGTCCCTGACTCCTTTGCTCCTAGTAACCAGAGTTCCACACAGTGAATAGGTCCAACACAGTTTTATTATTTTTAGCGAATAAACACACAGCACGGTTAAGTTGGATTCTTTTGCAACAACTTAGTCTTAATGGGGTTAGGTCGAGGCACAATCCTTTCCCTTCTCTTGCCAACCACTGTGGTATCACTAGTGGCGAATAGTCACTGCCACTGACTATGTGAAATAGAACGTGAATTACCTTCGCTAACACTGCCCCTGTCAGGGGAAGGATATCCGTCCAAGGGAGATACCGGAGGCCTCTCTGTCACCAGCGATGCTGCGCTGGACTATCCAGAGAAGTTCTGCACACCAGACCTCACGAACTCAGACACGGGCACCCAAGGAGTTAGGGCCACCTCGGATTCCTCCACCCTCGCGGGAACTCAGTCGAAGGTACTGAGCCCCAGGCATCCGCCATAGTACCTCACCCCAGGCTAAAGGTGCCTGAGATGGACTCAATCTCCGCTCCGGCCAGGTCAAAGGCACCTGGGCCTGGAACACCGGAACGCCAGCACCCAAGCTGAAGGTGCCTGGGTGCGGCCGCGTCCTCCGACTCTGCACTCTGAACCCCGTGGTAAGGGCGTCCGCCCCTTTTATCTCCTCTCCCTTCGCGCCACAGCGGGTTCCCCGCCCCGCTGTACCAGCTCCAGGGGAGGACAAAAAGGCACAGTCCTGCGGTGTGAGTTCACCTCCGGCCCCCGGCAACAACGCCACCTATAGGCCCAGGGAATCTCACACCACCAGAGTCCTCCAAGAACCAAAAAAGGACCTCAGATTCCCTAGCAATCAGTGCATCTGGGTTACACTACCACCCAGATGCTTCCCCTAAATTCAAATACCCGCTACAACAGCTAGAATATTTTTTACACATATGTGCACATACAGGGGTAGATTTACTAAAACTGGAGCACGCAGAATTTGGTGCAGCTGTGCATGGGAGCCAATCAGCTTCTAAATCCAACTTGTACAATTAAGCTTTGGCAATAAAACCTGGAAGCTGATTGGTTTCTATGAAGAGCTGCACCAGATTTTGCACCCTCCAGGTTTAGTAAATGACCCCCACAGTGCCTTGAAAAAGTATTCATGCCCCTTGAAATTTTCCACATTTTGTCATATTACAACCAAAAATGTATTTTATTGGGATTGTATGTGAGATAGACCAACACAAAGTGGCACATAATTGTGAAGTGGAAGGAAAATGATAAATGGTTTTCAATTTTTTTTTACAAATAAATATGTGAAAAGTGTGGCATGCATTTGTATTCAGCCCCCCTGAGTCAATACTTTGTAGAACCACCTTTCGCTGCAATTACAACTACAAGTTTTTTGGGGGATGTCTCTACCAGCTTTGCACATCTATAGAGGGACATTTTTGCCCATTCTTCTTTGCAAAATAGCTCAAGTTCTGTCAGATTGGATGGAGAGCATCTGTGAACAGCAATTTTCAAGTCTTATCACAGATTCTCAATTGGATTTAGATCTGGACTTTGACTGGGCCATTCTAACACATGAATATGCTTTGATATAAACCATTCCATTGTTGCTCTGGCTGTATGTTTATGTCCTTGTGGAAGGTGAACCTCAAGTCTTTTGCAGACTCTAACATGTTTTCTTCTAAGATTGCCCTGTATTTGGCTCCATCCATCTTCCCATCAACTCTGACCAGCTTTCCCTGTCCCTGCAGAAGAAAAGCATCCCCACAACATAATGCTGCCACCACCATGTTTCACAGTGGGGATGGTGTGTTCAGGGTGAGCAGTGTTAGTTTTCCGCCACACATAGCGTTTTGCTTTTAGGTCAAAAAGTAAAATTTTGGTCTCATCTGACCAGAGTACCTTCTTCCCCCACATGGCTTCTTGCAAACTGCAAACGGGACTTCTTATGGCTTTCTTGCAACAATGGCTTTCTTCTTGCCACTCTTCCATAAAGGCCAGATTTGTGGAGTGCACGACTAATAGTTGTCCTGTGGACAGATTCTCTCACCTGAGCTGCAGATCTCTGCAGCTCCTCCAGAGTTACCATGGGTCTCTTGGCTGCTTCTCTGATCAATGCTCTCCTGTCAATTTAGGTGGAGGGCCATGTCTTGGTAGGTTTGCGGTTGTGCCATACTCTTTCCATTTTATGATGATGGATTGAACAGTGCTCCGTGGCATGTTCAAAGCTTGGGATATTTTTTTATAACCTAACCCTGCTTCAAACTTCTTTACAACTTTATCCCGGACCTGTCTGGTGTGTTCCTTGGCCTTCGTGATGCTGTTTGTTCACTAAGGTTCTCTAACAAACATCTGAGGGCTTCACAAAACAGCGGCATTTATACTGAGATTAAATTACACACAAGTGGACTCTGTTAACTAATTAGGTGACTTCTGAAGGCAATTGGTTCCATTTGATTTTAGTTAGAGGTATCAGAGTAAAAGGGGGGTGAATACAAATGCATGCCAAACTTTTCACATATTTATTTGTAAACATTTTTGAAAACTATTTATTATTTTGTGTTGGTCTATCACATAAAATCCCAATAAAATACATTTACGTTTTTGGTTGAAACTTAACAAAATGTGGAACATTTCAAGGGGTATGAATACTTTTTCAAGGCACTATACTGTATACGCATGTGCTATACAGTCCATCCTCACATTTTTATGCAGGAATTGTCTGCCAGGAATATCTGATGTTCTTACATGAGGGCCATATGCAAGGAACCTATGGGAAGCTGGACACTGCCCCGGCGGAGTAAGGACACAATCCTTTACGTTGAATAGGCTCAGTCACCTGTAGGCAGGTTGCCTACTGTGTTTAGTTAGCCAGCTTGGCTGCCCAGGTCAGGGGGAAGAGGTTAATGTTTTGCCACTCTCCCTGATCATGTTTGGGGGCTTTCTAGCATCTGGCCTCCCTTCCCCTGATATATAAAAGGGGAGCGGTGCAGGTCCCAAGAGCGCAGGAGAAGAAACAGGAACAAGTAAAGAAGCTTACTGGGACCTGCGGTCCATCTTAGGAACACTGACTAATCGGGACCCCGTAACAATGAACACCTCCACTCTGGATTCTCCAACTATGGACTACACCCTTAAGGACGTTACTTGTGTAGGTATGTTGGGGCAGCCACAATTAGAATTAGATAGGGAAAGGATGTTATACTAAGTCTTCAGTAAAGTTATTTCAACTGAGCCTGGTCTAAAGTTATTCAAGGGGTGCATGTTGGGCCCTGGTGCATTCCTAAAGAACCTGGGTCTGTAAAAGCACTATCGGGTATGTGTAACACCACTCCATAAGGTTCATTTGGCAAACAAGAGGCAGTATTTGTCATGGGTAACTTAAAGGAAGAACAGCAATATCAACCAGCCATTTGGAATGGTAACTGGTTAAGTGACAGGTCCTCCGGTAGGGAGGGGGTCTCTCCTCTGACTCCCTCCCCTGCTGTCTGTCTCCTCCGGTCACCAGGAGCAGACTAGCATTACGGAGATTTAGGACCTGATCACTAGCTACAGGGAATAAAGAGTTAATGAGCATGCATGGGGCCTGCTATGTCCTCGGTGGGACCTCATTCTGTTACTGGGAGTGAGGTAGCAGAGGTATGCTGGACTGGTGGAGTGAAGGCTCTGCACATCCTTCCTAATGAAAAACATACATCAGTTACAAGTGTGTAGTGTCATGGGACAAAACAACTTAGGCCCCTTCACACAGGCTTTCCGATCAGTTTTTCAGGCGGACCTGATCGGACCCTCCATTCACTCCTATGGGGCAGCGGATGTCAGCAGTGACATGTCCGCTGACACCAACTGCTATCCGATTCTGTCCGTGAAATCCAGAGAGATGGTGACCTTATTTCTCTTATCGTCCATGGACTGACACAGCTCTAATACTGAAACACGTGGTATATGTCCCTGCTCGCAGGAGAAGATCTAGGCAGAATGTTAGATGTTAGAAACATACATTCTAGAAAAAAACAGAGCTAAACAGCCCCGCCCAGGGGGGCGGTCCCTCCAGACATAACCCTCCTACCTGCAGCTAGCAGCCTCGGTTTTTTTCTGCCTAGCAGAAGGAGAAGACGTGGCTCTCTCAGGAGCCAGTCTCCTGGAAGATTTTATTCCTTTGGGAATTTTATTATTTTATTTTTGAGACCTTCAATCAACTGACGGCTGGGCAACAGGTTGGGTACACTGGTATCCTCATAGTCTTCCCTGCCCGACCATCGAGCATGCTGATCCTTGCCTTGTGTGCGTGAGACTCAGTTCACGACATGCCCCATGACTCCAGGGGTGGCCGGGTGGCTTTTATGCTCCCGCGGTCTTCACAAGATTGAACAGTACCTGCTGTATCTTTCGCGGTGGACAGCTACTCAGTACTACTCTGTGATAGGTCTGTCTGAAACAAGCCAGTGGGTCCCTATGGGACAGGTAAGTAGTCTCTCCTGCTTCAGGTGAGTAAATTCTGGCTGTGTTTCTCTGTCTGGGGGGTTTCTCCCTGTCTCCCCCCTGTTATGCTGCTCTCTGCACCCTGTACTGGCGCTGTGCTGTGTGGGGGTACTTGGGGGTCACTCTGGCCTGGCGGGGGGCGCTCATGTCTGTGTGCTGGGGCTGTGAGGTGTGAGTGTTTGGAGAAGCCACTAGCTGGCATGGCTATTACTTTTTAAGCTGCGCTCGGCAGCCATCTTGCCACGGATCAATGGCGCTGCTTACACACAGCCGGCGGCCATTTTCTTGAAGCCGTGGCGCTTCCACTTTCGGTTTTGGCCTCTATCGCCGCTGCTGCAGCGCGAATCTCCTCACACTCTCCTCAGACTTCACTCGCACTGGCAGCGCGGTGACATACAGCAGAGCTGAGCGGTCCTTACAAGGGTTGGCGAGTCCTCTGGGTATCCCCTCCTCAGCCTCAGCACAGCCAGTGGGTGGACTGTATTATTCACTTTATAGTGTATAAGGTCTCAGAGGGTGGCAAATATGGAGTCTGGTTCACCTGCTTCCCCACTCTTGTCAGAGGCAACTGGCAGTGCTCAAGCACCTGCGGGCCCTATGGACCAGTTGTCGGCAGTCCTGGAAAAATTTCTTGCCAGGATGGAAGCGGTGTGCGAGCACAAGGGAGCTAAAAAGCTCCCTCTCCCCACACAATCTCACACATGGGGAGTGCTCTGATTCAGATATGGGCCTAGCTGGTGCTGCTCAGGACCCTAGCTCTGAATATTTTAATGTTTTTGAACAGGACATTCCTTGTGAGGAAGATTCGTGGGCAGGTCCAGGGATCCCTGGGCAGAGGCGTCAGACGCGTTGGTGGCCCGTGGGGGCAGTATCGCCTGATGTATGCTTACCCTCCGCTACTGTTGTTGCCTCGCCTGCTTCGCAGAGTAGTGGTCAAGGCCATTCCGGTGATCCTCATTGCACCGAGACGGCGACATTGGTACGCCGATCTAGTTCGGCTAGTCGCAGGCGTTCCTTGGTGACTGCCTATTTGGGTGGACCTTCTGTCTCATGGTCCCATACTTCATCCTGCTTTACAGTCCTTGGCTTTGGCATGGCTGTTAAAGCCAGGTGCTGAGGGACCGAGGTCTCTCGGATTCGGTCATCTCATCTATGTTGTGGGCACGGAAATCTTCCTCCAGAAAGATCTATCACCGTACCTGGAAGGCTTACATCGCTATGTGCGAGGAGCTTGATGGCGTCCACGGACGTATTCCGTTCCCAAGATTTTGCTGTTCTTACAGCGTGGTGTGACCCAAAAGCTGGCCTTGCGTACCATCGAGGGTCGAATTTCGGCCCGGGCTGTCTTTTTCAACGACCGCTAGTGGGCCATTCCTTGATTAGCACCTTTGTGCAGTGGGTTCGCCATGTGATCCCCCCTGTCAAGCCTCCTCCCCCTCCTTGGGATCTGAATTTGGTGCTCTCGGTTCTCCAAGAACATCCCTTTGAAAATATCAGGGAGATTCCTCTCTTGACCTTGTCCCAGAAGGTGGCTTTCTTAGTGGTCATTACTTCTGTTCGACGGGTGTCTGAGTAGGCGGCCTTGTCCCGCAAGTCGCCTTACTTGGTCCTTCATAAGGATAAGGCGGTGTTGCGCCCATGACTGTCTTTCCTTTCAAAGGTGGTCTCGGCCTTTCACCTTAATGAGGACATTGTTCTTCCGTCCTTGTGTCCTCACCCATCGCATCCCTGAGAGTTTGCACTTCATACATTGGATGTGGTACAATCCTTACGGGTGTACCTGTCTTCTACTGTTTCCATTCGGAAGTCTGACTCACTGTTTGTGTCTGTCTCTGGTCCAAAACAGGGCCAAGCGGTGTCGTCTGCCACCTTTTCTAGGTGGTTCAGACAGACCGTTATACAGGCCTATGCCCTTAAGGGGCGGGCGCCTCCCTTTCCGGTTGCGGCGCATTCCACCAGGGCAATTGGTGCTTCCTGGGCTTTCCGACATCAAGCGTCGGTTGCACATGTGTGCAAGGCGGCGACCTGGTCGTCCGTTCATACCTTTTCTAAGTTCTAGAAGGTTGATGTGGCTGCATCTTCGGATGCTTCCTTCGGCCGCAAGGGTTGCAGGCCACTGTTTAAAGTTGCAACTCCTCCGTTGAGGAGTTCTGCTTGTTTGGAGTGGTGTTTGGTTTTTCCTTTACTACTGTTCCCACCCTTTTCTGACACTGCTTTGGGACATCCCACATGTTTCAGTATTAGAGCTGTGTCAGTCCATGGACGATAAGAGAAAATAGGATTTCTGTACTCACCGTAAAATCCTTTTCTCTGACGTCCATGGACTGACACAGCACCCACCCTTCTTCAAGGTTTGTACTGCTTTGTTACGAACTGAGGCTGCTAGCTGCAGGTAGGAGGGTTATGACTGGAGGGACCGCCCCCCTGGGCGGGGCGGTTCAGCTCAGTTTTTTCTAGAATTTATGTTTCTAACATCTAACATTCTGCCTAGATCTTCTCCTGCGAGCAGGGACATATACCACGTGTTTCAGTATTAGAGCTGTGTCAGTCCATGGACGTCAAAGAAAAGGATTTTACGGTGAGTACAAAAATCCTATTTTTCCATCCGTCTGATGGATCGGATGGGATCGGATGAAAACAGACAGGCATTCCGATCTCTCCCCATTGAGGAGAGCGGGCCTCTGACAGGTCCGTCTCTGCACAGTGGGCGGAGACGGACCTGTCATCCGCCTGCTCAGCGGGGATCAGCAGACCGATCTCCCGCTGAGAAAAGCAGAGTCCGCTAGGCGGATCACCTGTGTAAAGGGCCCTAACGCATACCTCCCAACTTTTTGAGATGGGAACAAGGGACACCTATTAGCAAAAGTATGCAGGCATAGGACACACCCCTTGTCATGTCCACTTAAAGGAGAATTATACAAAAAAATTATTAGTTAAACCCACAAGTGAATTTATTTTTTATTTTTTTACCACTACTATCTTTTCATATTGGCTTTTGAAATTTACAAATGCAGCAATTTAGAAACTGGATGAAAGGTTTAGCACTGGGAAACACTTTTTTGAAATTATCCCCCGTTGTGTTTGGCGGGCAATTGTGACCTATTCAAGTGAAAGGGGCCCCATTGCAACCGCCCCACAACAGCACACAATGCACGCATTTGCAGCTCAATTTAGTGGAATAAAACAGGAGGCGACATATTGTCTCCTCACCACCTTTCAACCTTTCACTCTGCACAACGAGAGAGGGCAAATGTGACCAGTCTTTATTACAGGAGGCTCGTGCACACAGGCAAAGTTTCAAATTGGATTACTGCACAGACCTGGAAGAAATAGACAAAGCAACCCAAGATTCCAACAATAAAGCCTAGTACACACTTATGCCGCGTACACACGTTCGGATTTTCCGTCAGAAAAAACCTTGGATGGTTTTTCGACAGAATTCCGCTCAAGCTTGGCTTGCATACACACGGTCACACAAAAGTTCTCTGAACTTTCGACCGTCAAGAATGCGGTGACGTACAACACTACGACGAGCCGAGAAAATTAAGTTCAATGCTTCCGAGCATGCGTCAAATTGTTTCCGAGCATGCGTCAGAATTTTGCGCGTCGGAATTGCTACAGACGATAGGAATTTTTTCCGTCGGAAAATTTGAGAACCAGCTCTCAATCTTTTGCTGGCGGACATTCCGACAGCAAAAGTCTGATGGAGCATACACACGGTCGGAATTTCCGACCAAAAGCTCACATCGGACTTTTGCTGGCGGAATTTCCAACCGTGTGTACGCGGCATAATACGTTTTTTATAATCAACCCAGTGGACTGAACGAAAAAAACTGACAGCTGAGGTTGGAGCCCCTGTACTAACAATCTAATGTTAGTACAGCATTCTCCCCTGCTGTGCTATTGTGTTCTGATAGGGGGACCCCGGGGGAAACCCCCCTCCCCCAGAACACTAAGGTCAGCGCTCTCAGCTATTGGCCTAAGGTCCAATTACACAGGAACAGCATTGATACATTTCAGATTCATAGGTTTACAATGTGGAATGATCTTTATTTGAACTGACTTAAATCATGAAAACACATCATGCAGGACTTTTTTTTAACCATTTGCCGACGGCTGGCCGTTATATGACGCCTTGGGCTTTGTGGGGGTATATCTGAATGATGCCTGCAGCTACAGGCATCATTCAGATATTGTTGTTTTCAGCCGGCGATTCCCTACACCATAAGAATGATTATAGCGGCTGGTCAGCTTGATCGTTCTTACAGGCGGCGAGAGGGGACGCCCCCCCTCCCGCCGCCCTCCGGTGCTTCTACCGACTCACCGCTGCGATCAGTGAGTCGGAGAACGGATCCGCCGGCCCCGGATGTTTACCATAGAGATTTCTGGCGGACCAGATGGTCCTCGGAGTCTCTATGATCGTCAGAGGTCGGGCGCGATGTTATGACGTCACGCCCGGCCTCTGCATTCAAACAAACGGCGCCGCCTTGGCTGGGAAGCTGAGATCTTCTTTTTTTATTATTTTAGGCTTCCCAGCCTAGAGGTGAGATGTGGGGTCTTATTGACCCCATATCTCACTGTAAAGAGGACCTGTCATGCCATATTCCTATTACAAAGGAATGTTTACATCCCTTGTAATAGGATTAAAAGATCAAAAACTTTATTTTTTTTTAAATTGTCAAACTTAGAAATTTAAAGTAGAATTAACAATAACAATTTTTTTTTTTTTTTTTTTTAAAGCGCCCCTGTCCCCGTGTGCTCGCACACAGAAGCGAACGCATACGTAAGTCCTGCCCACATATGAAAACGGTGTTCAAACCACACATGTGAGGTATCACCACGAACATTAGAGCGAGAGCAATAATTTTTAGCCCGAGACCTCCTCTGTAACTTAAAACATGTAACCAGTAGAAATTTTTAAAGCGTCGCCTATGGGGATTTTTAAGTACCAAAGTTTGGTGCCATTCCACGAGCGTGTGCAATTTTGAAGCGTGACATGTTAGGTATCTATTTACTTGGCGTAACTTAATCTTTCACATTATGCAAAAAAATTGGGCTAACTTTACTGTTTTTTTTTTTTAAAGCATGAAACTGTTTTTTTAAAAAAAAAACACGTTTGAAAAATTGCTGCGCAAATACCGTGCGAGATAAAAAGTTGCAATGACCGCCATTGTATTCTCTTCATATATAATGTTTGGGGGTTCTATGTAATTTTCTAGCAAAAAAAATTATGATTTTTACATGTAGGATAGAAATGTCAGAATTGGCCTGGTTGGCAAGTGGTTAACATTGCAGTGCAATACAGGGGTGAAAATTGCCATTTTTAGGAACACTGAATTTTCTCCTCCCCTAAAACATGTGAAAAAATGTATGACAAGGCATCCGTGTGAATGAGCAGAATGAGCAGAAATAAAAGGACTGTTAAATGTCATTAATATTATTTCTAGTGGTTTATATTCCGTCCTGTGCTACTGGTCTGCTTTAAATTATATATTTTTTTTTTTTTTTTTTTTTTTTACTGTAGTCTATTGCTCGGTCTTGTTTGTATTTTGCAATATATTTCGGTCCCCCCTTAGGAGAACAAAGAGGCTGTGCCTGCAGTAAAGGGAGGGGCAGAAGATCTATTTAAAGGCCAGCCATTCAAAGATAGCAGGCTGGACCCCCCACAGCTGCTGGAGAACATAGCAGAGACCGGTGAGATAGCTCTAAATAATTGTGTTTGTTTTTGTCAGATAAATGCTATTATTATTATTATACAGGATTTATATAGCGCCAACAGTTTGCGCAGCGCTTTAAAACAGGGAAGACAGTACAGTCACAATACAATTCAATACAGAGGGATCAGAGGGCCCTGCTCGTTAGAGCTTACAGTCTATAGCTTGATCTTACAGGATTTAGAAAACCCATAGTTGAACATATACATACATTCTCTATAATATCTATAATAATACTGTGTTTATATAGCAGTATGCTATTGTATCATTGATGCACTGTATATACTTACATTACATTCTCTTTATTTTTCTAGCTTGGTAGCTTGATCGGCTGCATTAGACATGACACAAGATTCAGCCCTAGACATGAAGGACGTGGAGCTGAATGAGATTGACCCAGAGAAGCAACCTATGGCCACAGGGGCTGATGACCCTCCAGTTGAAGAAGGCAATGAAAAAAATGGCGTTGTTAAAATTAAACTGTCGGATGAAGATGATGACAACAACAAGGCTCGTAAATTTACTGGCTTGTCCAAGGAAGAGCTTCTGAAAGTGACCGACACCCCAGGGTGGGTGACAGTCCGTTGGGCTTTTCTGATCCTGTTCTGGCTGGGCTGGTTAGGAATGCTGGCCGGGGCCGTGGTTATCATTGTCCAAGCTCCCCGCTGCCGTCCTTTACCTGTGATGGAGTGGTGGAACAAGGGACCTCTTTATCAGCTAGGAGACCCTGACACCTTCCAAGATTCAAATGCTGATGGAGTTGGTGATATTGCTGGTGAGTAGAAAAAAAAAATATAGTGATTTTTAGCAGTAAGGGATGATTGGGAATAATTTGTGTGAAGATTGGACATATGTATTTCTTCGGGATCCTAGACCTTTTGTAATGTAAGTGGACATTTGACCGCTTTAGTGCTTGTGCTGGATTACCACTGCACTAATTATATTCAGGTATCTGTCCAAAATATGTATTTAGCTCATATAAGTCTTAACCTTGTGCTACTTCTACTGTTGTATGAGAGACACAAAATCACAGGATTGCATTAGAAGACCTGGCATAGTAGAGGAAGTTCTGTACCAGTCTGAGCTGGTTTTGAAAATATATTGCATTAGCTTCATTATAGTGTACTTATAATTCTTAGGAAATCGTGAATTATATGCAAATCTCCATTTTGAAGACTGACATTTACATGAAATATAAGGTTCAATCACGGCATATATTTTTGTGTTGCTAATATAATATGTTGGTCATGCTAGCCACAAAGGATAGATATTCAAATTGTCACAATATTAAATGTTTAAAATGGTAAAAAAAAAAAGCACCTCTAAACATCTCATATAGTAAATTTTATTGTAAAATGCTTAGTATTACTAGAGCTCCGTGGAAACTTTACCTGCTGTCTCTACTTTTGAAAATATCAGGTGCCTGCCTGTTATATTTATCCAATGGATTTATTACTTATTTATTTATTTATGCAGTGAAAGTTTTGAGTCTTAAGACAGCCAAGCAGCTAGAATTTTCACCAATGGAAACAGTAAATGTTTTTTTTTAAGTTATGTGCAATAAGTGAAATTTTTTTCAAAAACAGACATATTTATCTAACTGCTGCAACATCGGGCCAATGCTGTAGCTGTCCCCCGCCAACTCAAAGTCCAAGAACTGAGTGATCACATGACCGCTGATTGCTCAGTTTCTTGGTCTTCAGTGAGCAGAGAAGAGTAAAGCCGAGTACACATGACCGAGAATCTCGTCAGGAAAAAACCCGTCGTTTTACCCTGACGAGATTCTTGACAAGAATCTTGTCCCGGCCGAGTGTACACACGCTCGATTCAAAAGAACCGCCGTTCTTTTGAATGGAACGAACGCAGTGAAGTCATCGACTACGACGAGCGTGCGCTTGTCACATTCGATGCCGTCGCCACCATCTTGCTACACCCTACCTATGCCTAGGAAGCTACCGCGCATGCATCAAAGTCATTTCGAGCATGCGCGGGTTTCCACGGCGACAGGTAAGCATACACACTCTCGGGTTTCTCGTCGGGAAAAAAGGCCGACGAGAATCCCGACGAGAAAATAGAGAGCAGGTTCTCTATTTTTCTCGTTAAGATTCTGGGCAGTTTTCTTGACGAGAAAATTTAAAGCCTCGTACACATGCACGGTTTACTCGGCAAGAAAGCTCTGCCAGCAATTTTCTTGCTGGTTGTTGCCGAGAAAACAGGTCATGGGTACGAGGCTTCAGTCTCCACTCTGCGCTTTGCCCCTCCAGTGCTCACCGAAATGCCTGGCAGGAGAGGGGGCGAGAGCGGCTGGCTCAGGCTCTCAGTAGTGTGCTGAGAGGCTGAACCAGCTGCCAGTTAGCAATCTTGGTAGATCCTGACATTTTTGTTCAGGATTCTCTCAGGCCTCGTACACACGACCGATTTTCTCGTCGTAAACAGTCAAGAAAAGTGCCGCGAGAGTTTTTTTGTCTAGAAAAACGTTCGTGTGTATGGTTTTACGACGAGAAACTTGACGAGAATCTCGACGAGAAAATAGAGAACCTGCTCTCTATTTTCTCGTCAGGATTCCAGATTTCCTCGTCGTGTTTCTCGTCGGCCTGTTTTGTGACGAGAAAATGGTTCGTGTGTATGCTTTTACGACTCTTCCAAAAGCGCGCATGCTCACAAGCAACTATGAGACGGGAGCGCATCTTCTGGTAAAACAAGCCTTCATAATGGAGAGAGCACATTCGTCACGCTCATAAATATTTCATCGTTTAAATGTTCTGCATTGAATTCTTCGTTAGAATGTTACATTAATCAAAACGAGAGACCTTCTTTTGCTGCTGATATTCACACAGAGTTCTGCCTTATTTTTAACCTTTTTCATGCTGCTCTTTATAAGATTTATGTGTATTATATCGTGCAAGTTTTTAGGAATAATTTAAATGGTTAGATTTTTCAAAATGATGTTAATTATAATTTCTCAATGTTTTGATAGTGATCTCACATTTAATTTTCTAATCTATATTTTTAAAATTTCACACCATGTTTTTGAGCTAATCAGATTTAGTTATTCTTTTGGGGGGGTGATATCTGTGCCTTTTATTGTCAGTCAAATGTATCTGCTTACTCCAAAGCTTTTTTTTATTTATTTAAAAATACACATAGTCAAGTATGAACTTAAACAAAAAACACATTTATTCATGTTTATAAATTAAATAAAGAGAAGGCAGCGCTGGAGAAGCTGCTGCCATTTGTGCATCCCAGGGACCCCAGAGCACACACCAACCCTGTGTGGACACTAAAATTGGGAGCTTGAGAAGGCCCACATTTCAGAAAACAATCTGATGCTGGCCTCCCAGAGGTCAGGAACAGCAGCAGGTGAGATATATGTCCCAAGTGTGTGGTACTACAACAGGCTGCCTTCTGTCCGACCAGTGCGACCACAATGAAGCAAGGCCATCACTTCCTCTTCTTCCTGGCAACCTTCCCTGCAGCCTTTCCTGAAGCCTTTCCTGAAGCCTTTCCTGCAGCCTTTCCTGCAGCCTTCCTTCTTCGTTTAGCTGGAGGCTGGCCCACTGGAGGGGTACTCCTGTCAGGAGGAGGAGGTGGAGGTGTAGCAGAAGGGGGTGGGGCAGAAGAAGAAGGTGGAGGTGTAGCAGAAGGGGGTGGGGCAGAAGGTGGAGGTGTAGCAGAAGGGGGTGGGGCAGAAGGTGGAGGTGTAGCAGAAGGGGGTGGGGCAGAAGGTGGAGGTGTAGCAGAAGGGGGTGGGGCAGAAGGTGGAGGTGTAGCAGAAGGGGGTGGGGCAGAAGGTGGAGGGGTAGCAGAAGGGGGTGGGGCAGAAGAGGAAGGTGGAGGTGGAGGTTGAGGTTGGGTCAGTTGGGCCACCTCACATATGGCGGTATTGGGGGTAATTTGCTCCATCACCCCCTTGTTGAGCAAGGTGATGAGCAGGGGTTCGCATAGGAGGCGTTGCTCCATGCTCATCACCTTGAACTTAGCCTCCACTAGGCCGGCAATGGCCTCTTCAGGGGATGTGGGCTCCTTGAGGGTGGCATGGGCCTCTTTAATAAGGGCCATTGCTGCGTCACTGGTGGTCCTGTCCCTCCTGCCTCTTTTGTGAAGCCTGATGGGAGGCACCTGGGATCTGGTGCTTCTCCTTTGCCCTGCCACCTCCTGTCTGCCACTGGGCCCTGCCACCTCCTGGCTGCCACTGGGCCCTGCCACCTCCTGGCTGGTACTGGGCCCTGCCACCTCCTGGCTGCCACTGGGCCCTGCCACCTCCTGGCTGGTACTGGGCCCTGCCACCTCCTGGCTGCCACTGGGCCCTTCCTCCTCCTGCCTGACAGTTTCCAGACCCTCCTCCTGGCTGATTTCATCCTGTGTATGAAAAAGAAACATAGTTTAATATGTTGGTTTAATCTTTGCCTCAAACTTTGTAATCCTGATGGAAGCAATTAGAATGTAAATGCATAAATCCTTGCTTTAAATTTACCACTACATCAGCTTGACTATTTACCACACAATTAAGTGCAGAATAATGTCTACAGATCATGATTTCACTTGTGGAATACAAAATAATGTATGTTTCTCATCCTGACATATTTGGGAAACATTAATTTTATCCCACTACATTTTCAGTTAATACTATACCTGGCTCCAGATGGACAAATCAGGATCATCCAGGATGGCTGCCTCCTCTTGCTCCAGAGAAGGCTCAGGTTGGCTGCAGGGAAGTCTGGGGGGAAGAGTGGAGAGTGATGGCCTTGGCTCAATGTGGTCATCCAGGAAGGACATCCTGCTGTAGTACCACAAAACCGGGACATAAACATCATCTGCTGCTGCTCCTGACCTCTGAGAAGCCAGCACCTTAGAGCGTTCAGTCCTGTAGGTACCTCTCAAGCTCCCAATTTTAGTGTCCACTTGTTTTGCTGTGGCTGTGGGCACCTTGGTATGCACAAATGGGAGCAGCTTCTCCAGCGCTGCTTTTCTCACCCCTTTTTTTTTATGGATGGGGTTTTTGGTCTCCCACAGAGCCGGCAGCTCCCTTACCCGGTCAATAAATTCCGCCAGGAACTCTTTGTCGCTAATAAAGACATTCATATTGTATCTGCAAGTAAAATAATTTATATTTAAATAATGTGAGGCAAACAGTCTAACCTCCTTCACATCCTAGTCACCATATATATCCTCCACCAATCTCAAGACAGTATAGGCCCACAATTTTTACAAGTCTCACAAAATCACATACCTTCGTTCGCACGTCCGTCACTTGAACTCCTCTCTCCGCACACCGAACGTACTATAGTCACATGTGTGTTTGCTATATACACACCACGCATGCGTCCAAATTCGAACACGTCGCTCCGCACACGTCGCCCGCCCATGACGTTCTAACTAACATCTTTTCCCCGCCCCTTCTCTTTCGGCGCGCAGACAGATATGGCGGAGTTACAGCAGGTGTCTGATAATTCCGCAACTAGCGAGGAGACAAGCCCGGAGACCGAGGACACGTCACGATCAAGGAGGAGATTCAAGGCATCGAATATGTCTTTGGCGGAGATGGCGGAGATGGTGGACATCTTGGTCAAGGCTGATTATGATGCCAAGCATGGGCCGTATAGCAAACCAAATAGAAGGAAGGCCAAAATCCTCACTAAAGTTGTGAAGAGTCTGAGGGCGAAGTTCGGGGTGAAACGCTCAAATGAGCAGCTCAGAAAGAGGTGGTCAGACCTCAAACTGAGGGAGCCAGACCAGTTGAGGAGCATAAAGAGGATGCTCGCTAAAAGTAAGTAAAATGACGACCTTTCTGCTATTAATCTTTTTAGAAACTGACTTTTTTTTTTTTTTTTTCATATTGGACTCCCTTCCAAAATGTAATATTTTGAACTAGGTTGGGCACAGTAATCGTTCGTTACGTTACCGACACTTCGTTCGGCCACTATCCGCGGTTTTGGCTTATTTAAGACCCCCAAAAGTAATTAGACATCTGCCATTTTTGATCAAGTATTGTGGCTAATTTTTAAGTCTAGATGATGTGTTTGTAAGGAGAATGAAATGCAAACTTTAATCAGTGTAAAGGAGAGGACACTCAGCAGCTGCTTCCACATCTGTACTTTGGAGCACTATAGTGTGGGCCACCAGACCCGCCTTTTTTGGGTGTCCCACACAGGTGCATCAGAGTTTATTTGTGGTGCCTCCATGTCCAAAAAATTACATCCAAATGTGAATACTAAACATATTTGGGGTCATAAATAATGCATTTTTCTTTAAATTCCGCACAAACACACACTTGTACCCCACTTCCAAACAATTTAGCCTGTTTTAAGTTTAAAAATGAGATTTTTACAGTGTGATAAATAGACCTTTGGTTTTATTCTCATAGGGGAGAGAAGACTGGGAGGAGGACACTCCAGGGAGCACATGCACCCCACAACTTCCAAGCAACCCCAAACTCCCAAAGATCCACAACCGAAAGATGTGCAGGAAGTTGAGGTGGAGGAAGGAGAAGTGCAGGAAGGAGAGGTGGATGACGTTGTGGATCTGGTCACCACAACAGGTCAGTATCTGACACCACAGCTTAAGGTAAGCGAGGTAGGCCTGCAGAGTTTTATTAATTTTTTTTTATGGTTTTTAGGGGATGGAAATGTTGTGAAGGATAGCACACCGTTCTCTGCTGACAGTGCCCTCCGCCTCATCCAGCAAGTGATGGAATGTAGCACGGAACTGGACCTAATTAAACAAAGAATCCATGTGATGGAACAAACATTTAAAGACATTCTCGATGTTTTGGGGAGAATTCAATAAGCCATCCAAACACATTTGTTTTTACATGTTTGTTTTTATATTTTTACTAATTTTTTGAGTAACAAAGCAGCCAAAAATTGAATATGCACACAGTGTGTGAACATGTGCTATCTGCCATCAGGGGATATCCATGTACGTCTTTTGTGGGTGCAACCCCTTCCTCGTATCAAAAGTCGGTGAACTGAGGAAGGGGATGCACCCCCAAAACACGTCCATTGATCACCCCTGATGGCAGATAGCACATGTTGACAATAGGGATCAGGATTGTAAACTTCCTATTTGCAAAAAATTAAAAATGTGTGCATATTGAATTTTTGGCTGGGCAAGGGGTGGCAGGACCCCATATTAGGACGGGCACATAGAGACATAGTTTGTGTAACTGAATGTCTCAGATTGCTCAGAGGTATCCAATGTTGTCATTTTAGAAATGCAAGTGGTATTTTTGTATTTTCATAAGCCAAAATTTGCCGGGTTGTGGCCAGGCCAACCCCAAAGTAAAAAAAAAAAAAAAAAGTGCAGAGAGTAAAATATTTGACCACAAACAACGTGTAGCTTCTTTTTATAATACTCTCTAAGCTTATTTGGTTCTTTTGTAAGGTAACATAGTGAAATTGGTTGTTATTTACTAAAGTAAAATACACTTGCCACTACAAATGCACAAAGACAAACTAGGAGACAGGAAAGAACAAATAATTAAAGGTTTAAACAAGATTTTTATTGGGATACTTAGACATAGGCTGGCATAGGAATTGCCCCCCTACCCGTGAAATACTCCATGTATTTGTCCCGAACCACACGGGCATTTTGGGGGGGCAAGCCAAGACGGGCAGATTCCAGGCCCGGAAGGGGATTTGCAGGGGAAAGTCCAGCCTCTGGCAAAACTGAGGCCATATACGAATTAGATTTTTGGCTCAGAAAGTTGTGTAGCACACAGCAGCATAACACTACATAGTTTATTTTGTAGTCCGCCAAGTGGATGGAAGTCATAAAAAGGCGGAACCGGCTGGCCATTATGCCGAAGGCATTTTCAACGACTCTTCGGGCCCTGGCCAGCCGGTAATTGAACACACTCTTCTCTGGGGTCAGGGTCCTCTGTGGAAATGGCCTCATAAGATGCCGTCCGAGTCCGAAGGCTTCATCAGCCAAGAAAACAAAGGGGAGTCCTTCAATATTCCCTGCATCCGGTGGCAATGCAAGGTCGTCACTCTGGAGACGGAGGGCAAACTCCGTCTGGATGAAGGATCCCCCATCGGACATCCGGCCATTCTTCCCTACATCAACATAGAGGAATTCATACCGTGCTGACACCACCGCCATCAGCACAATGCTATGAAACCCCTTGTAGTTGTAGTAGTAGGACCCAGAACGGGGTGGCGGCACGATGCGGACGTGCTTCCCGTCTATGGCACCACCGCAGTTGGGGAAGTCCCACCGCGTGGCAAACTCCGATGCCACAGTCTGCCATTCCTGTGGCGTGGAAGGAAGCTGTGGAGTGAAACAAGATGAAATAATATTAGAAAAACAAAGGCATACATTACAAGCAAATTCTAAACCAAAAAATTAGAGACCAACATCAATCTAATTATACGTTTATTAAGGTGTGTAAAAAAAGTATAATGGAAGGCTCATTTATCATATTCATCACCACCTCTGATGGGCCATTACTAAATTATTTTGGGGGGGGGGAGATGTGTTTGGCCACAGGATAGCATTGCAGTGGCGGTGCGTCCAGAGTGGGCGCTGGAGCACTGTCCCCTCTCTCCTGTGCCCATCACTCAGAACAATACATAGGTTCATGCGTTGCATGAACCTATGTATTGTCTATGCCGCACACTATTCAGGTGGATGGCCTCTTGTAAAGCGACCGACATATGAATAATTGCGTCATTTAGGGGGTTAAAATTGCAGAGCAGAAACAGGTATTAAAAAAGTCTTGCAAATTACAACCTGAGGGATGTAATTGGCTTCCTCAAAGAAAAATCGGGGACGCAAGGAGGGGGCATTCCTTGTGTAAACACTGACAGGCTGCTCTGGCAATCATGTTCACCAAGTCTGTTTAATGGTAACATGATTGGCTGATGCAACATGAAGGGAAGGAGAAGACATCAAGGACAGAAGAAGGATGGCGCTGACCACAAGAAGGTAAGTGCAGGGCTGGGGGGAAACTGGCTGCATTAGAGGGGACTAAATGGCTGCATTGGAGGGGACAACTGGGGGCGTTTATTAGGCAACAGAGCAAAAAAGGAGGAAGTTTATTTCCGAAATTGGGGTTGGAACCCCCCAACATTTGGAGCAACAGGCGCCCCTGCTGGAAAAGTTAGTGAGGGGAAATATTTAGGGAGGATAAAAAAGGGGCAATCTAAAGCTTCCAACATGCATGGGGACAAAGGGGACATTCTCAGCATATTACAATCATGGTAATTAGGGAAGGATGAAAGAAATACAATACATTAGCATACATGTAATACATAAAATGTGATGTTAAGGGAGAAAACTTACCCTAATATAGTCCTCCTGCAGGACTTGTATAATAGCAGAACAGGTGTCTGGGATTATGAGGCCCAGAGCCTGGGGGGAGATGCCTGTGGTGAACTTCAAGTCCTGAAGACTTCTCCCTGTCGCCAGGTAACGCAACGTGGCGATGAGCCTCTGCTCAGCACTGATGGCTTCCCGCATAACGGTGTCCTTCCTGGTAATATAGGGGGACACCAAAGCCAACAGTTCCTGAAAAACGGGGTCAGACATCCTCAGAAAATTCCTGTAGTCCTCAGGATTATTCTCGACGATCTCCCGCAGCAGAGGCATGTGGCAGAATTGGTCCCGCTGGAGCAACCAATTCTTGGTCCATGAACTCCTCCTCACACCATTCATGGACTGGTCTTGGTCCAAAACAAGCAGACCAACACCAAGCGCACGCACAGCACGAACTCGACGACGAGAACGTCCAGGCGACATGGCTAGGAAACGGTCGTCTAATCAGAACGTACAGAACAGAACGCACTTTAGAACAGCAAGGCCTATGAATAACGAACTGAAATTCAGAAATGAACAGGCAATAACGCACTGTAAAACAGATACGACCTGTCTAGACGCCCTGAAAGTCAAGATACGAACCCACAAGCACAAACTGAACCGCAGAAAACGATCTGAAAAGTACGAAGACTGAAAAGCGCGAATTGTCTCTTCCCAAACTTTTACTTCACACGCGGTAACACGAGATCAGCAAAAGCAGCCCAAGGGGTGGCGCCAAGAAAAAAGATCTTCCCCTTTATAGTGCCGTCGTACGTGCTGGACGTGAGCGCAGAGAACCACGAGGAAATTGGAAAATGACAGTGTGTACGCATAGAAAGCTTGACGAGAAAATCGACAAGCTTAACAAGAATCTCGTCGAAAAAAACAACGTGTTTTTTTTACGACGAGAAAATCGGTCGTGTGTACGAGGCCTCAGAGTTTGGAGTGGCTCTGCATTGTCAGCTGACAATGGGTTTTAGAAAAAAGTACTGTAAGTGCACTCCTGTGGCCAATAAGAGGAGTATAACCAAAAAAGGTTTGGCTTTATATTAATAAATCATTAGAACCCTGGTAACTGGAGAGAAGTGACTGAATCTATTGGTCACACATTAGTCCAGTGTTTTCATTTCTTTAAGATGTGTGAAGGGTTTAGGTATCCCAGATATGCTGAAACTCTTAGCTGTACTGTGGTATATTTGTAGATGTGTGCTAGAGTTTGGGGCTTAGGAGTAAACATGATCATAACTAGTTAAGCAAAGTTCAGATTCTTACATTTTTACTTTGTTTAGGTATACAAGAGCGCCTGGATTCCCTCAGCAACCTTAAGGTGAAAGGCCTGGTGATTGGACCCATGCATACTACTTCTGCAGACAAACTTTCAGATACTAAGCTTAAAGAAATTGATCACAAATATGGTACAATGGAAGACTTTACAAAGTTGTTAGAGGCAGCTCGTAAGAAGAGTGAGTATGATTTTAATTATTATACGCAACAGATATGCAGTGTCCTTCCACAGGAGTTAAGAGATTAACCGCTTAACGACCGCTCACGGCATATATACGTCGGCAGAATGGCTCGTACAGGCACAATCACGTACCCTGTACGTCCCCTTTAACTGCCGTGTGGTCACGCGTGCGACCCTACAGTCATCCCCGTGAGTCGGACCGCGGGTCCCGCGGACTCGATCGCCGTGGGAATCCCCGCGATTGTCTCACGGAGGGATGGAGCGGGGAGATGTTAGTGTAAACACAACATCTCCCCGCTCGCCTACTGACACTGTCACCAATCTCCGCTCTGTGTAATCAGAGCGGAGATCGGTGACGTGTCACTCGTAGCCATGCCCCCCCTCAGTTAGAATCATGCCCTTAGGCACACTTAACCCCTTCAGCGCCCCTAGGGGTTAACCCCTTCACTGCCAGTGTCATTTTTACAGTAACCAGTGCATTTTTATTGCACTGATCGCTGTAAAAATGACAATGGTCCCAAAAATGTGTCAAAAGTGTCCAAGTGTCCGCCATAATGTCACAGTCATGAAAAAAACCGCTGATCGCCACCATTACTAGGAAAAAAAATAAAATTAATAAAAATGGCATAAAATTACCCCCTATTTTGTAAACGCTATAACTTTTGCGCAAACCAATCAATAAATGCCGATTGCGTTTTTTTTAAACCAAAAATATGTAGAAGAATACGTATCGGCCTAAACTGAGGAAAAAAATAACATTTTATATATTTTTTGGGTATATTTATTATAGCAAAAAGTAAAAAATATTGAATTTTTTTCAAAATTGTCGCTCTATTTTTGTTTATAGGGCAAAAAAAAAAAAAACCCACAGAGGTGATCAAATACCACCAAAAGAAAGCTCTATTTGTGGGAAAAAAAGGACGTCAATTTTGTTTGGGAGCCACGTCGCACGACCGCGCAATTGTCAGTTAAAGCGGCGCAGTGCCGAATCACAAAAAGGGGCCTGGTCTTTATGCTGCATATTGGTCCGGGGCTTAAGTGGTTAAAGAAGTATTGTATATTACAGTACATCTTTACATTGCTGAAGCAGCCATTTTAGCGTAGCACCCCTAATTGTCCTAACATTTTTTTTCACAACAGACTTATTAAGGAATTGAACTATCTGGATTTTAATTAGGTAAAAGGCAATTAGAAAATTCCAGTAACCCTCTTTCATATAGCGCAAGAAGTATGTCACCAGCACACCAAGGATCTCCAGAATGGGTCCAAAGCTTTATTCAGAGAACACATCATGGTTTCAATAGCAATGTTTCGGAGTCTCGCAGGACCCCTTCACCAGGAATGTGCCTTGGACCCATTCTGGAACTCCTTGGTGTGCTGGTACATACTTCTTGCTTTGAATGTCTTCGGTTTCCAGGTGGTTGGTCACTGCAGCACTCATTTACAGCCAAGATCAGGAATGTATGCGTTCGGAATATTGTACTTGGACTCTCATATTGGACTTTCATATAACTACTCTAAAGCTGAAATCTCCTTGCTAATGGACAACTGCCCTAAAAATTTGCACTGTTATTAAAGAAGTCCAGCCTGAGCTTTTTAGGCTGGGCTTCTCCTCTGGGTCACAGGAGTGCAATTCATTTTGCACTCCTGTAACCCATTTTCAGCAAAGAGCGATCTGAAGTCCGCTCTTCGCTGACATCACTGCCATCAGTCGAGGCAGCGCGTCATCCCAACTTCCAAGTCTGGATCAGCCAGCTGCCTTGATTGATGGCAGTCTCAGCGAGCCACTAAACGGCCGCTCCCCGCCCCTCTACAGCTCAGCGCTCCAATGAGCGTGGAGAAGCAGAGAGGAGAGATGCTAACTAACACTAACTAAAATCCCTGGTAGCCACCAGTAGGGACGAGCCGAACACCCCCCAGTCCGGTTCGCATCAGAACATGCGAACAGGCAATAAATTTGTTCGAACATCCGAACACCGTTAACCACTTAACGACCGCCCACTGTAAATATACGTCAGCAGAATGGCACCGACAGGCAGAATAACGTATATGTACGTGATTGCCTTTGTATAGTTGGGGGGTCCGATCGGACCCCCCTTCTTTACAGTGGGTGGTCGTTTTACCTTCGGGAGCGATCCGGCATGAGGGGACGGCCGTTCGATTCCGGCCACCCCCTCTCGATCGCTCCCGGCGAATGAGAGAGCTTCCCCTGCCTGCCAGGAAGGAGGAAGTGATGTCATCTCTCCTGGGGCGCTCACATATACCGAGTGCCGTACAGGAGAAGATGCCAGGTTAGTACACACAACACTACACTGACACCAGGACACATAGGCACATAAATCGCCCCCCCAGACACCCCCAGCCCCCAGTCACAGTGTCACTGATTGCAGTGACCATTTATTTAGTGATCACTGCAATCAGTGACATTTGTGACTGTAAAAGTGTCACTACATTTAGTTTTAGGTCCAGTGTAGCCCCCTAACCCCCCCTAATAAAGGTTTAACCCCCTGATCACCCCCCAGATAACCCTTTCACCCCCTAGCACCGCCGTCACTAAGCAATCATTTTTCTGATCGATGTCTTAGCGTCGGTGATGCTGATCGGTAGCCAGTAATTTTTTTTAGGTTCGCCGCAGGTTTTTATAGCGTCGGGTACCCCCATATATTACCTAATGAAGGTTTAACCCCCTTGATCGCCCCCCAGGTAACCCTTTCACCCCCTATCACCACTGTCACTAAGTTATCATTTTTCTGATCGATGTCTTAGCGTCGGCGATGCTGATCGGTAGCCAGTAATTTTTTTTAGGTTTGCCGCAGGTTTTTATAGCGTCGGGTACCCCCATATATTACCTAATAAAGGTTTAACCCCCTTGATCACCCCCCAGGTAACCCTTTCACCCCCTAGCACCACCGTTGCTATGCGATCATTTTTCTGATCGATGTCTTAGCGTCGGTGATGCTGATCGGTAGCCAGTAATTTTTTTTAGGTTCGCCGCAGGTTTTTATAGCGTCGGGTACCCCCATATATTACCTAATAAAGGTTTAACCCCCTTGATCGCCCCCCCAGGTAACCCTTTCACCCCCTATCACCACTGTCACTAAGCGATAATTTTTCTGATCGATGTCTTAGCGTCGGCGATGCTGATCGGTAGCCAGTAATTTTTTTTAGGTTCGCCGCAGGTTTATATAGCGTCGGGTACCCCCATATATTACCTAATAAAGGTGTAACCCCCTTGATCACCCCCCAGGTAACCCTTTCACCCCCTAGCACCGCCGTCACTATGCGATCATTTTTCTGATCGATGTCTTAGCGTCGGTGATGCTGATCGGTAGCCAGTAATTTTTTTTAGGTTCGCCGCAGGTTTTTATAGCGTCAGGTACCCCCATATATTATCTAATAAAGGTTTAACCCCCTGATCGCCCCCCAGGTAACCCTTTCACCCCCTATCACCACTGTCGCTAAGCAATCGTTTTTATGATCGTTGTCTTAGTGTCGGTGATGCCGATAGATAGCCAGTAATTTTTTTTTAGGTTCGCCGTCAGGTTTTTATATAGCGTCAGGTACCCCCATATATTACCTAATAAAGGTTTTAACCCCCTAATTGCCCCTAGTTAACCCTTTCACCAGTGATCATCATATAAGTGTTACGGGTGACGCTGGTTAGTTAGTTTGCTTTTTATAGTGTCAGGGCACCCGCCGTATATAACCCAATAAAGGTTTAACCCCCTGATCGCCCGGCGGGTGATATCAATTAGGTTTTAGCGTCAGAGAGGGTCTGCGTCACACCCCAGGCAGCGTCAGGTTAGTGCCAGTAGCGCTAACACCCACGCGTGAAGCATACACCTCCCTTAGTGGTATAGTATCTGAACAGATCAATATCTGATCTGATCAGATCTATACTAGCGTCCCCAGCAGTTTAGGGTTCCCAAAAACGCAGTGTTAGTGGGATCAGCCCAGATACCTGCTAGCACCTGCGTTTTGCCCCTCCGTCCAGCCCAGGCCACCGAAGTGCAGTATCGATCGATCACTGTCACTTGCAAAACACAACACACATAACTGCAGCGTTCGCAGAGACAGGCCTGATCCCTGCGACTCCAGTGCTGTAGGAGGTGATTTCACCACCACAGTTAAAAAAAAAAAGCATATATGCCGAAGCATTGGGGCAGCAGGAGCGGAGGAGCGATTTTGCTCCTAATGCCGCGTATATACGGTCGAAATTCCGACGGAGGCTTGCCCGTGGAAAAGTCCGACCATGTGTACGCGGCATAACTTTTGCGAGAAGATGCCCCCATGCTTCGGCATATATAAATGGTGCATGTATGCCCATCATTAGAAGTGGGTGGATGAAGGGCGGTATTCTAATGGTGGGCATACCCACCGATCAATCTTTTTTTTTCGTTCAGCCAACAGGCTGCATGAAAAAAAAGATTACAATACATGTCCAACAAGGACCAGCAACGTACTGGTATGTTGCTGGACTTTGAATGTTTATACCAGAATGATGCCTGCGGGTTTAGGTATCATCTTGGTATCATTCTTTTCAGCCAGCGGCCGGCTTTCATGTAAAAGCAATCCTAGTGGCTAATTAGCCTCTGGACTGCTTTTACAAGCAGTGGGAGGGAATGTCCCCCCCCCCCGGATATAAAAAGCGCCATTGGGAAATTGGGAAAGCATTTTATCACACCGATCTTGGTGTGGTCAGATGCTTTGAGGGCAGAGGAAATATCTAGGGTCCACTAGACCCCAGTTTTTTCAAAAAAGAGTACCTGTCATTACCTATTGCTATCATAGGGGATATTTACATTCCCTGAGATAACAATAAAAGTGATAAAAATAAATAAAAATGGAAGCAACAGTTTAAAAATAAAATAAAAAAGCAAAATTAATAATAATAAAAAAAAAAGCACCCCTGTCCTGCCCTGCTCTTGCCCAATGGCGAACGCAAGCGTCGGTCTGGCGTCATATGTAAACAGCAATTGCACCATGCATGTGAGGTATCACCGCGAAGGTCAGATCGAGGGCAGTAATTTTAGCAGTAGACCTCCTCTGTAAATCTAACGGGGTAACCTGTAAATGCTTTTAAAGGCTTTTAAAAATGTATCTAGTTTGTCGCCAATGCGCGTTTGTGCGAAATTTTAAAGCATGTCGTGTTTGGTATCTATGTACTCGGCCTAAGATCATCTTTTTTATTTCATCAAACATTTGGGCAATATAGTGTGTTTTAGTGCATTAAAATTAAAAAAAGTGTATTTTTTCCCAAAAAATGCGTTTGAAAAATCGCTGCGCAAATACTGTGTAGAAAAAAAAAATGCAACACCCACCATTTTATTCTGTAGGGCCTTTGCTTTAAAAATATATATAATGTTTGGGGGTTCAACATAATTTTCTTGCAAAAAAAAATATGTTTTCATGTAAACAAAAAGTGTCAAAAAGGGCTTTGTCTTCAAGTGGTTAGAAGAGTGGATGTAAGCTTCCTAATGTTGTGTATAAAATGCCAGAACAGTTCAAAACCCCCCCAAATGACCCCATTTTGGAAAGTAGACACCCCAAGCTATATACTGAGAGGCATGTCGAGTCCATGGAATATTTTATATGTTGACACAAGTTGCGGAAAAAATACAATTTTTTTTTTTTTTTTTTGCACAAAGTTGTCACTAAATGATATATTGCTCAAACATGCCATGGGCATATGTGGAATTACACCCCAAAATACATTCTGTTGCTTCTCCTGAGTACGGGGATACCACATGTGTGAGACTTTTTGGGAGCCTAGCCGCGTACGGGACCCCAAAAACCAAGCACCGCCTTCAGGCTTTCTAAGGGTGTCAATTTTTGATTTCACTTCTCACTGCCTATCACAGTTTCGGAGGCCATGGAATGCCCAGATGGCACAAAACCCCCCCAAATGACCCCATTTTGGAAAGTAGACACCCCAAGCTATTTGCTGAGAGGTATTGTGAGTATTTTGCAGATCTCGCTTTTTGTCACAAAGTTTTGAAAATTGAAAAAAAAGAAAAAAAAAAAAATGTTCCTTCTTCATTTTCAAAAACAAATGAGAGCTGTAAAATACTCACCATGCCTCTCAGCAAACAGCTTGGGGTGTCTACTTTCCAAAATGGGGTCATTTGGGGGGGTTTTGTGCTATTTTGGCATTTTATGGCCTTCAAAACTGTGATAGGTAGTGAGGAGTGAAATCAAAAATTTGCGCCCTTAGAAATCCTGAAGGCGGTGCTTGGTTTCCGGGGTCCCGTACGTGGCTAGGCTCCTAAAAAGTCCCACACATGTGGTATCCCCGTACTCAGGAGAAGCAGCAGAATGTATTTTGGGGTGCAATTCCACATATAACCATGGCATGTGTGAGCAATATATCATTTAGTGACAACTTTTTGTAATTTATTTTTTTTTTGTCATTATTCAATCACTTGGGACAAAAAAAAAATATATTCAATGGGCTCAACAGGCCTCTCAGCAATTTCCTTGGGGTGTCTACTTTCTAAAATGGGGTCATTTGGGGGGGTTTTGTGCTATTTTGGCATTTTATGGCCTTCAAAACTGTGATAGGTAGTGAGGAGTGAAATCAAAAATTTGCGCCCTTAGAAATCCTGAAGGCGGTGCTTGGTTTCCGGGGTCCCGTACGTGGCTAGGCTCCTAAAAAGTCCCACACATGTGGTATCCCCGTACTCAGGAGAAGCAGCAGAATGTATTTTAGGGTGCAATTCCACATATAACCATGGCATGTGTGAGCAATATATCATTTAGTGACAACTTTTTGTAATTTTTTTTTTTTTTTTGTCATTATTCAATCACTTGGGACAAAAAAAAAATATTCAATGGGCTCAACATGCCTCTCAGCAATTTCCTTGGGGTGTCTACTTTCTAAAATGGGGTCATTTGGGGGGGTTTTGTACTGCCCTGTCATTTTAGCACCTCAAGAAATGAGATAGGCAGTCATAAATTAAAAGCTGTGTAAATTCCAGAAAATGTACCCTAGTTTGTAAACGCTATAACTTTTGCGCAAACCGATAAATATACGCTTATTGAAATTTTTTTTACTAAAGACATGTGGCTGAATACATTTTGGCCTAAATGTATGACTAAAATTGAGTTTATTCGATTTTTCTTATAACAAAAAGTAGAAAATATCATTTTTTTTCAAAATTTTCGGTCTTTTTCCGTTTATATCGCAAAAAATAAAAATCGCAGAGGCAATCAAATACCATTAAAAGAAAGCTCTATTTGTGGGAAGAAAAGGACGCAAATTTCGTTTGGGTACAACATTGCATGTCCGCACAATTTACAGTTAAAGCAGCGCAGTGCAAAATTCTGAATTCACCTCTGGTCATTTAGCTACCAAATGGTCCGGGGCTTAAGTGGTTAAAGTCTATGGGACTCGAACATGAAAAATCTAAAGTGCTAATTTTAAAGGCTCATATGAAAGTTATTGTCATAAAAAGTGTTTGGGGACCCAGGTCCTGCCCCAGGGGACATGTATCAATGCAAAAAAAAGTTTTAAAAACTGCAGTTTTTTCGGGAGCAGTGATTTTAATAATGCTTAAAGTGAAACAATAAAAGTGAAATATTCCTTTAAATTTCCTACCTAGGGGGTGTGTATAGTATGTCTGTAAAATAGCGCTTGTTTCCCATGCTTAGAACTGTCCCTGCACAAAGTGTCATTTCTGAAGGAAAAAAAGTAATTTAAAAGCACTTGCGGCTATAATGAATTGTCGGCTCCCGGCAATACAGAGAACAGTTTATTCAAAGTCATTGATAAAAAAAAAAAAAAAAATGCTTGAGGGCCCACCAAATTCAATTACCAGGCCCTTTCAGGTCTGGTATGGAATGGATATTAAGGGGAACCCTGCATCAAATAATTTTTTTTTTACGTGGGGTTCCCCCCAAATATCCATACCAGACCCTTTATCCGAGCACGCAACCTGGCAGGCTGCAGGAAAAGAGGGGGGGACGAGAGAGCGCCCCCCCCTCCTGAACCGTACCAGGCCACATGCCCTCAACATGGGGAGAATTCTGTGGGGGTCTGTGACCCCCAGATTCCGGCCCCCCTATGTGAATTGGCAATACAATTTCACAAAAGAAAGTGTAAACATTTTTAAAAACCACACAGACACCGTTGTGAAAAGTTCTTTATTAAAAATGAAAAATAAAAAAAGCCATTTTAGCGTTGTAATGCAGTCTGTCCAACGATGCGGCGAGTCTCCAGCGATGAACGACGCACATCTTCCCTGCATCGGAGCCTCCCGGCTAATGACGCGCAAGCAGTGTTGATAGTTCTTTTATAACCGAGGTCGGAAACCCCCATGATGTGACAGGTAACCCCGCCCCCTCTAACACATCATGGGGGTTTCCAACCTCGGTTATAAAAGAACTGTCAACACTGCTTGCACGTCATTAGCCGGGAGGCTCCGGTGCAGGAAAGATGTGCGTCGTTCATCGCTGGAGACTCGCCGCATCGCTGGAGATTCATGGATCGTCGCTGGACAGACTGCATTAGAACGCTGGAATGGCTTTTTTTATTTTTAATGAAGGACTTTTCACAACGGTGTCTGTGTGGTTTTTAAAATTTTTGACACTGTCTTTTGTGAAATGGTAGCGGTACAATGTACCCCGTTACCAATTCACATAGGGGGGCGGAATCTGGGGGTCCCCTTTGTTAAAGGGGGCTTCCAGATTCTGATAAGCCCCCCGCCCGCAGACCCCCACAACCACCGGGCAAGTGTTGTGGGGATGAGGCCCTTGTTCCCATCAACATGGGGACATGGTGCTTGGTGCATCCTCCCCATGTTGAGGGCATGTGGCCTGGTACGGTTCAGGAGGGGGGGGTGCTCTCTCGTCCCCCCCTCTTTTCCTGCGGCTTGCCAGGTTGCGTGCTCGGATAAAGGGTCCGGTATGGATTTTTGGGGGAACTCCACGCCATTTTTTTTAAAAATTTGGCGTGGAGTTCCCCTTAAAATCCATACCAGACCTGAAGGGCCTGGCATGGATATTTGGGGGGAACCCCACGTCATTTTTTTTTAAATTTGACGCAGGGTTCCCCTTAATATCCATACCAGTCTGGTATGGATATTAAGGGGAACCCTGCGTCAAATAAAAAAAAAAATGATGTGGGGCTCCCCCCAAATATCCATACCAAACCTGAAGGGCCTGGTAATTGAAATTGGGGGGCAATTTTTTATTTATTTTTTGTTTATTGACTTTCAATGACTTTTCTTTGTATTGCCGGGACCGACAATTCATTATAGCCGTGAGTAGTTTTAAATGACTTTTTTTCTTTCAGAAATGACAATTTGTCCAGAGACTGTTATAAACACGGGAATGTGCTACTTTAAGGGCCAGTTCACACCAGATGCAGTTCCGTGCAGTTGCATTTTTTCTGCATCAATACAGTCAGTTCTGGTCAGTTTCTGCACCGGAAACTGATCAGAAACTGACTGGATGGTGTGAACTAGAGCCATTGGAATACATGGAAAACACGGCGCATGCATTTTTAGTGCAGAAAAAATGCGCACGGAACTGCATCTGGTGTGAACTGGCCCTAAAGGCATACTTTAGACGAAATTTAAAGGAATATTTCACTTTTATTGTTTCACTTTAAGCATTATTAAAACCACTGCTCCCGAAAAAACTTTAGTTTTTAAAACTTTTTTTTGCATTGATACATGTCCCCTGGGGCAGAACCCAGGTCCCCAAACACTTTTTATGACAATAACTTGCATATTAACCTTTAAAATGAGCACTTTAGATTTCTCCCATAGACTTTTAAAGGGTGTTCTGCGGCTTTTCGAATTTGCCACGAACACCCCAAATTGTTCGCTGTTCGCCGAATGGGCGAACAGCCAATGTTCGAGTCGAACATGAGTTTGACTCGAACATAAAGCTCATCCCTAGCCACCAGGGTCCTCAGAACTAGTGTTACAACTGGAGGATTTCCCCTTTGTTCTTGTTCTGCTGAGAGAGTTACTCACAAATTGTGATTTTTATTTCACTTTCTTTGATAATGGTCACCAGGGCAAACAGAGAGGGTGAATCTCCCTAATAGGGATGAGCTTTGAGTTCGAGTCGAACTCATGTTCGACTCGAACATTGCCTGTTCGCCCGTTCGCCGAACAGCGAACAATTTGGGGTGTTCGCGGCAAATTCGAAAAGTCTATGGGAGAAATCTAAAGTGCTAATTATAAAGGCTTATATGCAAGTTATTGTCATAAAAAGTGTTTGGGGACCCGGGTCCTGCCCCAGGGGACATGTATCAATGCAAAAAAAAGTTTTAAAAACTGCAGTTTTTTCGGGAGCAGTGATTTTAATAATGCTTAAAGTGAAACAATAAAACTGAAATATTCCTTTAAATTTCGTACCTAGGGTGTGTGTATAGTATGACTGTAAAGTCGCGCTTGTTTCCCGTGCT
The DNA here is from genome assembly GCA_029206835.1 of Rana muscosa. Lineage (NCBI taxonomy): Eukaryota > Metazoa > Chordata > Amphibia > Anura > Ranidae > Rana > Rana muscosa. The sequence goes on along the minus strand of CM055119.1, from coordinate 261,996,714 downwards.
TAGAACTGTCCCTGCACAAAGTGTAATTTCTGAAGGAAAAAAAGGCATTTAAAACTCACTCGCGGCTATAATGAATTGTCGGCTCCCGGCAATACATAGAAAAGTCATTGATGAAAAAAAAAAAAGCGTGGGGGTCCCCCCAAATTAAATTACCAGGCCCTTCAGGTCTGGTATGGATATTAAGGGGAACCCTGCCATAAATTAAAAAAAAAATGCGTGGAGTTCCCCCAAATATCCATACCAGGCCCTTCAGGTCTGGTATGGATTTTAAGGGGAACTCCACCCCAAATTTAAAAAAAAAATGGCGTGGAGTCCCCCCAAAAATTCATTCCAGACCCTTTATCCGAGCACGCAACCTGGCAGTCCACAGGAAAAGAGGGGGGGACGAGAGAGCGCCCCCCCCTCCTGAACCGTACCAGGATGGGGACAAGGGCCTCATCCCCACAACCCCTGCCCGGTGGTTGTGGGGGTCTGCGGGCAGGGGGCTTATCGGAATCTGGAAGACCCCTTTAACAGGGGCTGAGCCTGAGCGGACCTGATGGGGAACTTCCTCCACAGTGTATTAAATGTATAGACCCGCCCCTTCTAAAGTTCCCCAACAGGTCCGCTCAACCACTTACTAGGTGTAAGGCTAAGCGGACCAGATGCGGAACGTGAGAAGGGGCGGGTCTATTCATTTATTACACAGTGCAGGAAGTTCCCCATCAGGTCCGCCCCCTTGTATGTCAGACCCCGCCTACGTCATTGGCTGAGCGGACCTGATGGGGAACTTCCTCCACTGTGTAATAAATGAATAGACTCGCCCCTTCTCACGTTCCGCATCTGGTCCGCATAGCCTTACACCTAGTCAGTGGCTGAGCGGACCTGATGGGGAACTTTAGAAGGGGTGGGTCTATAAATTTAATACACTGCGGAGGAAGTTCCCCATCAGGTCCGCTCAGGCTCAGCCAATGACGGACATCGCTGGACATCGGATCGCCGCGGGACACTGGATTTCATCGCTGGAATGTTTTTTATTTTTTTTTTATTTTTTTTTTAATAAAGGACTTTTCCAATGTGTTTGTGTGTTTTTTTTTGTTACACTTTCTTCGTGAAATGGTAGGGGTACAATGTACCCCATACCAATTCACATAGGGGGGGCGGGATCTGGGGGTCCCCTTTGTTAAAGGGGTCTTCCAGATTCCGATAAGCCCCCTGCCCGCAGACCCCCACAACCCCACAACCACCGGGCAAGGGTTGTGGGGATGAGGCCCTTGTCCCCATCAACACGGGGACATCCTCCCCATGTTGAGGGCATGTGGCCTGGTACGGTTCAGGAGGGGGGGGGGCGCTCTCTCGTCCCCCCTCTTTTCCTGCGGCTTGCCAGGTTGCGTGCTCAGATAAAGGGTCTGATATGGATTTTTGGGGGGACTCCACGCCATTTTTTTTTTATTTGGGGTGGAGTTCCCCTTAAAATCCATACCAGACCCAGTGGTGTATTTAGGTTTTGTGCTGCCCTAGACCTGACTGAACTTGTGCACCCCCTAATTTAAATATGACCCACCCCTCCCTGTTAAGGCCACACCCCTTCCTGTTTAAGACACACCCTACAATCTGTAAACCACACCCCCTCCTCTGCAGCACCATTCAGAAAACGCAGCGCGGTTCGCACATGCAGTAGGGAACCGGACATAATGGCGGCGGCAGCACCCGAGAGCCAATCCAAAAATCGTCTGGGGATGTCATCGTGGGAGCCCTGGACTTGTAAGTGTCCCAATATTGAAAGTCAGCAGCTACAGTATTTATAGCTGCTGACTTTGGGCCCTTTCACACGGGCTTTCCGATCAGGTCCGCCTGTCACTTTTTCAGGCGGACCTGATCGGACGCTTCATTCACTCCTATGGAGCGGTGGATGTCAGTGGTGACATGTCTGCTGACACCCGCTGCTATCCGATCCGATCCTGTCTGCAAAATCCAGACAGATGGAGACCTGATTTTCCATCCGTCTGGCGGATCGGATGAAAATGAACAGGTGGTCTGTTTTCATCAGATCTCCCCATAGAGGAGAGCGGGGCTCTGACAGATCCGTCCCTGCACAGTGAGCAGAGACTAACCTGTCATCCGCCTGCTCAGCTGGGATCAACGAATCGATCCCCCACTGAGCAAAGCTGAGTCCATCGGGAGGACCGCCCGTGGGAAAGAGACCTTTTAATTTTATCATGGGGGGGAACTCCTCTTTAATGAGTTTGCATGGAGCACTTTGCACATGCTGAAATCAATGCAAACTCATTAAACAGTCTACATTCAGTGAAAGTTCATGTACTACAAAGTTTGCAGTACATGAACTTTCACTGAATGTGGACTGTTTAATGAGTTTGTAGCATGGATCACTTTGCAGTATCACGATCTGTATATTCATTTCCATATTTAGCACTATGTGATTGGCTGCTTGGCACACGCATATTGCAATAGTAAGAAATTTATTGAAAAAAGTGTTAAAGAAATGGGTCCCGCACACCCCAGCGCTTTAGGAAATAATAAGGATTAAAGGTATTAAATGAGTAAGAATCAAAAAAAATCCAGTTTATTGGCACAGCTGCTAAAAATAATCCAATTTTGTACCTGCTGTCTTGAGGTGAGGGTTCCCGCCGTCGTCCTCCTCTCTCTCTCGCTTCTCCTCCTCTGGTTACAGAGAAACCCGTCCCCGCCCCGAGCTGGAAAGCAGGTGCCATGATGCTGCGCGGTGGTGGGTAGGCAGAGTTACACTATGTTCACCGGCCGGGTATCTAGTAGTGACAGTCATTTATGGGGGCGGCAGTCGCTCCTCCAGCCAAGCGCCCATACTGCCCATGATAGCACGGGATAGCACTCGGTCTCGGGAGGCTGTATCTGATCTGAGCGAAGGCGGCCGTGGGAAGCTATCAGTTATGTATGACTCATACATAGCTGATAGCTTCCCACGGCCGCCTTCGCTCAGATACAGCCTCCCGAGACCGAGTGCTATCATGGATGGGTAAGTATGTATTATGGATGCTTCCCGCGGCCGCCCCCCGCTCATACTGTATGAGCGGGGGGCGGCCGCGGGAAGCATCCATAATACATACTTACCCATCCATGATAGCATTCGGTCTCGGGAGGCTGTATCTGAGCGAAGGCGGCCGCGGGAAGCTATAGCTATGTATGTATGAGTGGGGGGCGGCCGCGGGAAGCATCCATACATACTAGTACTACTCCATGATAGCACTCGGGAGGCTGTATCTCAGCGGGAAGCGGCCACGCGAAGCTATGTAAGCGGGAGGTGGCCACAGGAAGATGGAAATGAGCGGGAGGATGGCTCAGGGGGGGTTTTGTGCGGGGGGGTGGCTTCTTTGCCGCCCCCCGCAAAGTGCCGCCCTAGGCCTAGGCCTTGTCGGCCTAGACCAAGACACAGAACTGACCAGACCTGAAGGGCCTGGTATGGATGTTTGGGGGAACTCCACGCATTTTTTTTTTAAATTTGCGGCGGGGTTCCCCTTAATATCCATACCGGACCTGAAGTGTTTGGTAATTGAATTTGGGGGGACCCCCACGCTTTTTTTTTTTATCAATGACTTTTTTATGTATTGCCGGGAGTCGACAATTCATTATAGCCGCGAGTGAGTTTTAAATGACTTTTTTTCCTTCAGAAATGACATTTTGTGCAGGGACAGTTCTAAGCACGGGAAACATTCTGGCTGTTCGCAGGTTCTGGTGCGAACCGAACAGGGGGGTGTTCGGCTCATCCCTACTCCCTAACAGGGGCACAGATGGCAATAACAACCTGATTGATATTCCAAATAGTCTCAACTCTATCTAAACCTAAAAAAAGGGTTGACTTCAGTTATATTTTAAGATTATCTATAAATGACAGCCCAGCAGCTGATATAATCAACAGATCTTTCTTACATTTTTCTTTTTGTCAGGTATTCAGATTGTTTTGGATCTCACTCCAAACTACCGTGGCAGCAATGTTTGGTTTAATTACAGTGTGACGGCACCGGATAGCGAATTGCTGAGCCAAATTAAGGTGAGCTTCATTGCTTGTGGACTTTATTATTTTAAAATATATTTCCTTATCACTACAGAACTCTGCGTTTATATTGTGCCAATGGTGTAGTGTAAAAGGAGCTCCAGGGGTGGTTGCCCTGAAAGCTAAATTCTTAGGGGTGAGGGGGGGGGGGGGGGTAATGAGGGTCTCCTTTTTCTTATCTGACTTTACTGATTAAGGTGGCAACTTGGACATGGTGATCGGACAAACATCGATGATAGGGCACAGGTTGATGGAGAAGCCATGTCCTCAAAATTAGGAAGTAGCAGAGGGGGAGGAGCCAGTGTTTTCACCTCCCTGATCCACGCATGCACCCATAGACACACACCTTGTGTCACCCTCCAGCTGCCTGCCTGCCTGTACTGTGTATCTGACACATACATACAATCCAATGAGAGCTGCAAACATCCATGGTATTTTAATGATAAAATTGATTCATAGCAAAATAAAGCCACTGCCTTTCAGGGGCCAAACAACCTCCCCTTTCATCAGGGCTTAAGAATTCTGACTGTGCTTAACCACTTGCCGACCAGCTCATGTACATATACGTCGGCACTTTAAAGATGGATATCTCGGTAACGGCAGCAGCTGCTGCCACAACTGAGATATCCATCTTTTCTGTGAGCGGTTCTGTTTACGATAATGGTGGTCTCTGCGGCGGATTCGCAGCAAGATCACCGTTATCGACGGCGGGAGAGGGGCCCCTCCCCCTCCCGCCACTCTCCCGCGCCCTCCGCCGCTTACCGGAGCCGTCGGTAGCGGCGGAGGCGATCGGGTCCTTGTCCCTCTGTGGTATGGATACGAGTGAGGGGAAGATGGCCCCCACCCATCTCCATTCCATAGCAGGCGGAAGCGACGTCAAAACGTCAGCTCCGCCCATACGACTTAAAGGGAAATTTTTTTGTTGTCATTTTTTCAAATGACAATTTATTTATTTATTTTTATTTTTTTATTGCATTTTAGTCTAAATATGAGATCTGAGGTCTTTTTGACCCCAGATCTCATATTTAAGAGGACCTGTCATGCTTTTTTCTATTACAAGGGATGTTTACATTCCTTGTAATAGGAATAAAAGTGACCCATTATTTTATTTATTTTTAAAAACAGTGTAAAAAGAAATAAAATCAAGTAAAATAAATAAGAAAACAATTTTATTTTTTTTTAAAGTGCCCAGTCCCGACGAGCTCGCGCGCAGAAGCGAACGCATACGTGAGTAGCGCCCGCATATGAAAACGGTGTTCAAACCACACAAGTGAGGTATAGCCGCAATCGTTAGAGCGAGAGCAATAATTCTAGCCCTAGACCTCCTCTGTAACTCAAAAGATGCAACCTATAGAATTTTTTAAACGTCGCCTATGGAGATTTTTAAGAGTAAAAGTTTGACGCCATTCCACGAGCGGGCGCAATTTTGAAGCGTGACATGTTGGGTATGAATTTACTTGGCGTAACATTATCTTTCACAATATAAAAAAAATTGGGCTGACTTTACTGTTTTCTTATTTTTTAATTCAAAAAAGTGAATTTTTTCCAAAAAAAGTGCGCTTGTAAGACCGCTGCGCAAATACGGTGTGACAAAAAGTATTACAATGACCGCCATTTTATTCTCTAGGGTGTTAGAAAAAAAAAATATATAATGTTTGGGGGTTCTAAGTAGTTTTAAACTTGTAAACACCGAGTCTGAAAAACAGGCAAGGTCCTTAAGTGGTTAAAGGGGTTGCTCCACCGGAAAAAATTTTTTTAAAGCCAGCAGCTACAGCTACAGCAGCTGCTGGCTTTTAATATTTGGACACTTACCTGTCCTGGAGTCCAGCGACGTCCGCAGCAGAGGACGAGCGACTGCTGCTCCCTCCGCCATCCTCGCTGAGGGAACCAGGAAGTGAAGCCCTGCGGCTTCATGCCCGGTTCCCTACGGCGCATGCGCGAGTCGCGCTGCACCGTTCTGATTGGTGCTCCTGTGTTCTGGGAGCCGAGTGTCTCCCAGAACACCAAGGGAAGTCTGCGGGAAGTGACGTAACTCCCGCAGATTCCCGGAGACAGGACTCCCGGATGTGGGTGAAAATACCTGTCTTAGACAGGTATCTTCACCCCCCTCCCCCCTGAAAGGTGTCAATTGTGACACCGGAGGGGGGGAGGGTTCCAAATAGCAAAAGTTGCTATTTAGGGTGGAGCTCCACTTTAAACCAACTCAGGTAAGCAGATACCAAATAAAACTGCACTGTGATTTACTGCCTGGAACGTTTCAGGAGAGCAGGTTATGCCAGTGTTGGTGAATGCAGCAAGCCTTTGGCTTAACCTGCCCTCCTGAAACTTTCCAAGCAGTAGATCACAGTGCATTTTTTTTTAGTATATGCTCATCTGAGTCCATTCAAGCACAGTCAAAATTCTTAAAGGATAAGGTGACTTTTCTGGAAAAAATAATAAATGCACATATTTTTGCAGAAAAAAATGTGCATTTACTTTTTCCTACAGGAGCCTGCAGAGCTTTGCACCCGTAATTAGTGGATCAGCTTTCTTGTCCTTACCTCTGTAAAGGATTTCTGTTAGGCCCCATGCACACGAGACGCCGGTGCAAACTCTGCTGAACACACGTTTTTAAAGGCTAAAACCGGCGTTTAAAAACGCCCGTTTTGCCGCGATTTTAGCGGCGTTTTACCGCGTTTTACCGCGTTTGCGTCTATAGGCGTTTAGTTAAGAAACATCATAAGACCCTCCCTAAGTTTAAAAAACATTATTATTTAACCATTTCAGCCATTTTGGGAGACCAGCAGCTGAGAGAGCAGCAGTGTACTTGTATTTAGCGTATCACTTGCCACATCATCTGCCACAAGCTGTGGATTGTCCACTTGCCACGTCACTTGATACGTCACCTGGCCACGTCACCTGCCACAAGTTGTGAATTGTCCACTTGCCATGTCACCTGCCACGTCACCTGGCCACAAGTTGTGGATTGTCCACTTGCCACATCACCTGGCCACGTCACCTGGCCATGTCACCTGCCACGTCACCTGCCACAAGTTGTGGAATGTTCACTTGCCACGTCACCTGCCACGTCACCTGCCACAAGTTGTGCATTGTCCACTTGCCACGTCACCTGGCCACGTCACCTGCCACAAGTTGTGAATTGTCCACTTGCCACGTCACCTGCCACGTCACCTGGCCACAAGTTGTGGATTGTCCACTTGCCACATCACCTGGCCACGTCACCTGGCCACTTCACCTGGCCATGTCACCTGCCACGTCACCTGCCACAAGTTGTGGAATGTTCACTTGCCACGTCACCTGCCACGTCACCTGGCCACGTCACCTGGCCACGTCACCTGCCACAAGTTGTGCATTGTCCACTTGCCACGTCACCTGGCCACATCACCTGCCACGTCACCTGGCCACGTCACCTGCCACAATTTGTGGATTTCCACCTGCCACGTCACCTGGCCACAAGTTGTGGATTGTCCACCTGCCACGTCACCTGCCACATCACCTGCCATGTCACCTGGCCACGTCACATGCCACGTCACCTGGCCACGTCACCTGCCACAAGTTGTGGATTGTCCACTTGCCACGTCACCTGCCACAAGTTGTGGATTGTCTACAGTGCAATGCAAGCAATTACAGTTTTTTTTCATATTTTTTTGATGGTTTTTCATCATTTGCCATCATTTTTGAGATTTCTAATGTAAAAAAATAGGTCACCTTTAAAAACGCTAATAAACGAAATTGCGGCAAAACGCCGGTACCGCGTTTTGCCGCGTTTAGCGGCGTTTAGCGTCTGAAACGTGGAAAACTTTTGCGTCTGAACCCATTTTTTTGGTTCTGGAAAAACGAGGTTAAACGCAACTGCCTAAAAACGGCAATAAACGAGACTGTGTGCATGGACACATAGGATAACATTGAATGGGTTCAGGAGCAGTTGAAAAAAGTGTCCAACTGCCTCTGAACGCGCGTTTAACAGCAAATAACAGCGTCTCGTGTGCATGGGGCCTTAGAAAGCTGGAGGAGGTGTCAGTGGACTACGAAGGCACTCGTTAGAGATCTTGCAGTCCATTGAGAACCTCAAGATGTCTGCTGCGGTAGAAAACGGGACTTGTAGTTTGTTCATTACCAGATTTCTGTAAATAAATTGTGCGTAAATGGTGTGGCTGTGCTAGGGAGGAGATTAGGGGGGTGAGGGGGGTCAGCAGGGCAAGTATTGGAACATGTTACATGCTAGACCCAAAATATGGTTGTACCATGTAACTTGTTCCAAGGATGAACATAGCCTTTAAGCCCTGATGAAGGTGGTGTGTATTTGGTCCCCAAAATGCGTTGGTTCTTTTCTGCTTTGAATTGACTTTATCATTAAATTTTCTTGGACTCTTGGATGTTGGAGCTCTCATTGGATTGTATGTGTGTAGATTCTCAACTCTGATTCCTTTCCCTCTTTCCTGACTGAGAGTGGTTTCCATTTTGTGGAGTGCTGTCAAACAGAAGCCAGTATGCCCAGTGACAATTGCAGTGACCCCGAATCCAGCACCCTGTTTGTTCTTGCGTTTGTGTCTGACATAAGACAGGAACTAGGTGGGGAATTTCTCAGTGTCACTGTACCAAATCCATATCTTTCTTCATTCATGTTCTTCTCAAGCCTAGTAAACACGGCCAAGAATCTCGTCAGGAAAAAAACTGTCGTTTTTCCTGACGAGATTCTTGACAAGAATCTTGTGCCGTTCGAGTGTACACACGTACGATTCAAAAGAACCGCCGTTCTTTTGAATGGCACGAACGCGGTGACGTCATCGACTACGATGAGCATGCGCTCGTCACATTCGATGCCGTCGCCACCATCTTGCTTCATGCTACCTATGCCTTGAAAGCTACCGCGCATGTGTCAAAGTCATTTCGAGCATGCGCGGGTTTCCATGGAGGCAGGTAAGTATACACACGCTCGGGATTCTTGTCGGCCTGTTTCCCGACGAGAAACCCGAGCGGGGTCTCTATTTTTCTCGTCGAGATTCTGGGCAGATTTCCCGACGAGAAACCTGAAAGCCTCGTACACACGCACGGTTTTCTCGGCAAGAAAGCTCTCCCAGCAGTTTTCTTGTCATTTCTTGCCAAGAAAACCGGCCGTGTGTACGAGGCTTCAGTCCACAGGGACTAGCTACATCTTATACATTCCAGTGAAAGGAACGCAGAAAGGGCTAACAGTCCATGGGTTAGGGGGTGCAATACTTGCCTTTCCCCAGGCACTGGCGACTCAGGCTATGCCGCTGTATTGTGCCACTTTTTTTTATGTTATTAAAACATAGTCATGCATTGCATAAAGAGCTGTTTATTTAAAAAATCACCATGTTCTTTTTGTAGGAAGCCATGAACTTCTGGCTTGATTTTGGCGTTGGAGGAATTCATTTCAATGGGATCGAGAACATAGATAATGTATGTAAAAATTTGCATTTCACAGACAAGAAAATTAAAGTTTTATTTTTTGTTTTTTCTTTGCTGACATTTAATCATTTCTCTGATTTTGTAGCCAGTTGAGGTTCTTGAAGAACTGAGGAACATTACTACCAACCATAGCTCAGATGGGAAAGCAAGGTGAATAGCATACCCAACTTCCTCTGCTATCGGCAGCCTTTGTCTGACCATATCGTGCTTATTTTAGCTGTATTTTGGTTAGCTATATAGCTATTATTATAATGTTTCATCTTTCATCTTGACAGGGTGCTGCTTGCCTCAGCTAATGACCCTCACAGTGACAACGTTCTAACAATTCTAAATGACACTGCTAAAGGCATGTTAACTGCACGCTACCTGATCCACAAGGACAACTCAAGTGACAGCTCTCTAGGAGAGCGTATCAAGCAGTACCAACAGGTTGCCAGTGAACAGGACCGGATCCTCTGGGCGGTAAGGGCAGCTTTAGTAGAGGCCATGGATGCAGTTATATACACTCAAGCAGAAAAAAAAAGTGTTTATTTCATCAGAAACAAACTGGTGTTCTTGTATGCTGCAACACAGTTGTAGCACACAAGAAATTAATAACCTTTTAGGCTGGGTTCAGACTTGTGCGACACGACAGCCGTCCTACTTTGGATCCGACTTTGCCCTGCGACATGAAGCCGACATATGTCCGACTTTCAATGAACGGGGATCCGACTTGGATCCCCGCCAATACCAGGCACTGTGTTTGGTATGAATCCTGAGCGGGAACTCCACGCCAAATTTTAAATAAAAAACCGGCATGGGTTCCCCCTCCAGGAGCATACCAGGCCCTTCGGTCTGGTATGGATTTTAAGGGGGACCCCTACGCCGAAAAAACGGCGTGGGGGTCCCCCCAAAATCCAAACCAGACCCTTATCCGAGCACGCAACCTGGCAGGCCGCAGGGGAAGAGGGGGGACGAGAGAGCGGCCCCCCTCCCTCCTGAACCGTACCAGGCCGCATGCCCTCAACATGGGGGGTTTGGTGCTTTGAGAGAAGAACCGGAGAGCGGGAGAAGAATCGGAGAGCGAGAGAAGAAGAAGGCGACGTAGAAGACCGGGCCCCGCTAGCAAAAGAGCTGGAAGAAGATAGCGGAGGCCCGGCAGAAGGAAGAAAGAACCGGAGAGCGAGAGAAGAACCGGAGAGCGGGAGAAGAACCGGAGAGCGAGAGAAGAAGAAGGCGACGTAGAAGACCAAACCCTGCTAGCAAAAGAGCTGGAAGAAGATAGCGGAGGCCCGGTAGAAGGAAGAAAGAACCGGAGAGTGCGGAGACCCCCGAAGTTGGAAGAAGACCCCCGGAGCTGTGTAATAAATTACTTTAAAAAGCTGTGTGTGTGTTTTTATTGACATTTTTTCCACCAGGTGAATGGGTAGGGGTACAATGTACCCCATACTCATTCACATAGGGTGGGGGCCGGGATCTGGGGGCCCCCTTATTAAAGGGGGGCTCCTGGATTCCGATAAGCCCCCCCGCCCGCAGACCCCGACAACCAATGGCCAGGGTTGTCGGGAAGAGGCCCTGTCCTCATCAACATGGGGGCAGGGTGCTTTAGGGTCGGGGGCCACAGGTCGCTCCCCTGCCCCAAAGCACCAAACCCCCCATGTTGAGGGCATGTGGCCTGGTACGGTTCAGGAGAGAGGGGGGCCGCTCTCTCCACCCCCCCTCTTCCCCTGCGGCCTGCCAGGTTGCATGCTCGGATAAGGGTCTGGTTTGGATTTTGGGGGGACCCCCACGCCGTTTTTTCGGCGTAGAGGTTCCCCTTAAAATCCATACCAGACCCAAGGGCCTGGTATGCCCTTGGAGGGGGAACCCATGACGGTTTTTTATTTAAAATTTGGCATGGAGTTCCCCCTCAAGATCAGCAGAGTAAAAGTCGCATGCCAAAGTCGGATCATGCAAGACTGCGGTCCGACTTTGATCCGACTTCAATGATAGTCAATGGGCTGAAGTAGGATTAAAGTCGGACCAAAGTAGTACAGGGAGCATTTTCAAAGTCGGACCGACTTGTGTCGGACCAGTTAAGACGGCTCCCATAGGGAAACATTGATTTTCACACGTCATGCGACATGAGCTCCCAATGTTGGAGCGTTTGTCGCCCCAGTGTGAACCCGGCCTTATCCCATTTTTCTTTACATCTGGTGCTGTGTAATGTACTGTATAATCATTTAGATCAAGAAGAGTATAAGCAATGCAGAACAATTTTCTAACACTCATGCAATAGTTTATTTTGCTTTTCTTGTGTAGAGAAAATGCAGGACCATAGTAAATAGTAATCAAAGATCTTGCCTTTCATATTGTAAAATGTACTGAAATTCCACCTGAAATATATCTGCATATTGGATGGAAAATAAATATTGATCTGTTCAGATCAATTTTTACCCTTATATGTTGTGTACCCTCATATTATCCATGCAAGTCAATGGTTAATACAATAAAGGATTTGAAGAAGTGATGCAACAATTTAGAAATGTATTTAAAGATGGGAACGGCCATAGACCTCTGACATTGGACTTAAAAGTTCCAAAAGCACCATGGTTCACATGCTGTGGTATCAGTAAGCTGATTTGTATGACAGAAGATAAAGGGTTCTTTCAAGTGTGATATTTTACAAATGATCAGAAGCCCGTGTATTATGGGTTCTTTGTCTCTAGAACCTTTGCCAGCACATTATAAATCCTACATATTGATTATTACAAATACCTATCTATGATATTTCAGACAAATCATATGTTAAATCCTTCCCCACAGGTCAGACCACGGTTGGGACACATGGCCTCTGCGGTGCACGAGAATCTGCTGCGTGTTTACCAGCTGCTGCTTTTCACTCTTCAGGGCACACCTCTTACTTTGTACGGGGATGAAATTGGACTCAAGGACTTGCCTGGACAAGTAGGTCATTTTTGTACAATCACTTGTGACTTTTATTAGTGTTTTTTTCTGTTTATACTGTACGTTCTGTTTCTTACTAAAGTCAAGCAGCAGAAGGCAGACTAGGTCTTGCTAACTGTTATGAACTCTGCCATGAGAAAAATTAATTTTCAATTAAGTGGGAATATATCCTAAGATGGTAATGTGTGTAGATTTCAAAGAGTACTCTATCTCTGACATCTTCTCTCCCCTCAGCCTGCAGACAGTTCTCCATACATGCAGTGGGATGATAGCATAAACTATGGATTTTCTAAAGAATCAGCAGAAATGTACTCAAATGTCAATGAGAACATCACATTTAAGGTGAGAATTTAGGTACAATTCAAGGTGGATAAACTAGTTAAAATACTCATAGATTTGAAATGTCAAACCATGATCTGAGCGTTGGTAGAGGAATAAACAATTTAGACAGGTTAGCTATCCTGCAGCAGTCCAATACATTAGAGGCCATACTTTTATCTGTCATGCTGAGGGGTGCACAGCTAACATTGATACTGTATTATAGCCGGATTTAAAAAATCAGCATTCCAAAAAAGAAATCAAGAAACCTCAAAGGTCCCCAAATACTGTATATTGAGATTCAATCATACAAAATGCCATGAAGTAAAGTGCAAAGATCAAGGATATGTATCCACATTCCCAACTGGACCCTTTTCTCAGGTGACAGACATGCGTATGCCTAGCTACCATGGCCCCCAACAAAGCCTCTCCCCCGGTTCTGTACAGCCCACCTGATAGGCCCCACTCTCCCTCCAAGCAACCCCCCCTTCCCTCAAGCAATTTCAATTCAGCCCAAAAGCAGTGGGCTGAATTGAAAAAATCCCTTACTTCAAACACTTCTCCATACCCCCAAAAAATAGACCCACATCTCTAGAAAAATTCCCAACAGAAAAAATATCTTTCTCAAGCAATATTAGCTAACAACCCCCCCCCCCCCCTCCTCCTCAGCACCAGTAGCTTTGGAAGCAAACAAAAAAAATGACTGGTCACTTACTGGAGAGGTATGTATATATCTTCTTTTATATACAGTATTTGATGCAGGCTAATTTTTTCATACTAGTTACGTGTTTAGTTTAGGTTTCAGAGACTTCATACACACTCAAATAGTTGCCCATTCCAGATAATTTTACCAGGAGTAAATGATAATCATCTAATGTCTATTAGTTCCTAATACATTAAACAACCTGGATTCTTCCATAAGAAAGTTTTAATGCTGGGAGAAATTGCCAACACTGCTATGAATTAAGTATCAAACAATATTTTATTAATGTGAGCAAATAGGCCAAATTACATTGTTGTAACATGTTGGGCGATTTATGTAGGATATTATATTATTATATATATGTACAAATACAGTACAATATTGACCAGGCCAGAATTCAGTTGACAATGGTTGAGTTGTCCAAGCCAACTCCATTTTAACATATGAAAGGGACAGCTGATGACCCTTTGATATGTAAATCTTATGCAATGGCCTGTTAATTAAAGGGTACATTGTTTACATGCTTAAGGATGATAAAGGCCCATAGAAGAAGTATTTATTGATGGTAACTATACTTGAGGGGGTAACAATAAGATCAAAAAGTATTTTTGGTTGACCTAGCAGAACCCCCCCAGTGTACTAGTATTTCAGGGATACGATTCAAGCTGGCAGTCAAGTCTTTTCATTCTCCATGAAAATGATGGCCACAGGTCTAGATATAGTCTAGGAAAATGGGACGCTGAAGGGTACTGTTCGTTGTCATATTTACTCTGTTGGATTTTATCATCTGTTGCAAGTACTGTATCTTATGGACCTTGTTCTGTCTGAAGTTTTAATAAATGCATCTCTCTGAAAGAATCGGGTTGCTGCTAGAAATGACTCACATTATAGTAATGACAACTAATTAATTATCATATACCCAACACTACTTCACTACATACATGAGCTGGTTTCATGACATCACAAGTTCCTTACCTTTTACAGAAGCACCACTTCTTCTTTTGATATGTCACTAGAGAAAAGGTTTTGTCTTGTTGTACTTGTGGGACAAAGTGACACTGAGATTGCTGACACCAAACTTAGTAATGGCAGTTCATACATATGTCTTTTGTATTTGAAAGTCCACTTGATAGGTGCTTATTTCAGGCATGGATTCTATTGCATAGTTATATTGATCCAGCTTTGACCAATGTACCGTAAGTATACAAATGCAAATCTGTGGGTCCACTGATGAAGCAGGGGATCACTGTAGTAGTCACCTTTGATTTTGCTCAATAAAAAGAAGGCTTTGATTGGACAAGGTGGAGAGGTAGGGTGGTGACGTCACAATTTCCACCTCATCCAAAGCATTAAATACCATTAGAAGAACAATATATTTCAAACCTGTACAAAAATCCTAAACTGGTAACTTTTTAGAGATAAAATCTAGTGTTGTTACTATAATTATGGGAGACATTAATCTGTACTGAGAGCTGAATTTAAATACCTTCTGATTTGAAGATTTCCTTACATAAATGTATTCATTTGTAATGAATGCTTCCTGCCTATACTAAAAAGAGAAGTATTATTATTATTATAATACAGGATTTATATAGTGCCAACAGTTTATGCAGCACTTTACAACTTGAGGGTAGACAGTATAAATACAATACACTTTAATACAGTAGGAGTCAGAGGGCCCTGCTCCTTCGTGCTTACAATCTAAAAGGGAAGGTCAAGAGATACAAGAGGTAATAACTGTGGGGGATGTGCTGATGGAGAAAATAAATGTACAGTTGTTAGGTGGGGGCCAGATAGTCTATTCTGAAGAGATGAGTTTTCAGGGATAGTCTGAAAGTGGACAAAGTAGGAGAAAGTCGGACAGATTGGGATAGAGCGTTCCAGAGGATAGAAGAGGCTCTGGAGAAGTCCTGAAGACGAGCATGGGATGAGGTGACAATGGAGTTAGAGAGCAGAAGGTCTTGGGAGGAGCAAAGAGAACGATTAGGTTGATATTTTGAGACTAGGTTAGTGATGTAGCTGGGGGCCAGGTTGTGGATGGCTTTGTAAGTTACTGTTAGTATCTTGAATTTATTTTGTTGGTTGAGTGGCAGCCGATGGAGGGATTGGCAGAAGGGGTATGGCAGACGCTAAGCGGTTTGTGAGGTGGATAAGCCTGCAGCGTTTATGATGGACTGAAGTGGGGATAGCCTATTTTGGGTTAAGCCAATGAGGAGAGAGTTGTAGTAGTCGAGGCGAGAGATGACCAGGGAGTGGATTAGAAGCTTTGTGGTGACATTGGTTAGGAAGGGGCATATCTTGGAGATGTTGCGGAGGTTGAGGCAGCAAATTTTGGATAGCAATAGGATGTGGGGCCGAAAGGTTAGTTCGGAGTCAAGGATTACACCTAGGAACTTGGCATGGGGGGACAAGTTGATAGTTGAGCCGTTGATATTGACAGAGAAATCAGGGGAAGTGGCACCTGGGGGAGGAAATATCATGAGGTCGGTTTTAGATAGGTTGAGTTTGAGGAAGTGATGTGACATCCAGGCTAAAATGTCTGCTAGTAAGTTGGTGATGTGTGAGGAGACATATGGAGAGAGCTGGGGGGTGGAGAGATAGATTTGGATGTCATCAGCGTAGAGATGATATTGAAAGCCATGGGAGTCAATCAACTGACCCAGGGAGGTGGTGTAGATTGAGAAAAGGAGAGGTCCAAGAACAGAACCTTGGGGGACCCCGACGGAGAAAGGAAGAGGAGAGGAGGAAGTAGAGTTGTAAGTGACACAGAAGGTGCGTGGAATAGGTAGGATGAGAACCAGCAAAGAGTACAGTCAAGGAGACCAAAGGAGTGGAGTTTTTTGAGGAGGAGGGGGTGGTCCACTCTGTCAAAGGCAGCAGAGGAGCCAGGAGAAGTAGTACAGAATAGTGTCCGGTTTTTAGCCGTTAGTGGGTCATTTGTGATTTTAAGGAGAGCAGTTTCCATGGAGTGCTGAGGGCGAAATCCGGATTGAAGGGTATCAAGAAGTTTGTTCATGGTCAGATGGTCGCTCAGTCAGTTGTAGACCAGTCTTTCAAGAAGTTTGGAGGAGAAGGCGAGTAAGGAGATAGGGCATAGGTTGTGAAGATTGGTGGGGTCCAGTGAGGGCTTTTCAAGTATGAGGGTGACTAGTGCATGTTTTAGAGAATTTGGGAAGATGGCACAAGAGAGGTAGAGGTTGAAAATGTGAGTTAGAGTGTAGAATCGAGTCAGAGGGTGAGCGTAGCATTGGCGAGGGGGCAGGTGGTTAGATGAGTGTTAGATAAAAGTTTAGCAACCTCATTAATACTAGCAGGGTTGAATGAGAGAAGTAATGATTGTATCTGTGGACATGGGGTGTTGAGTAGGGGAGGTTTCTGCGCATTGGAAATCTCCTCATGAATTGTATCAATCTTATTTTTGAAGTGATTGCCGATCTCCTGGGCAGTGAGTGAATTAGAGGGTTGAGGCAGTGGAGGACAGAATAGAGTGTTAAAGGTAGAGAAGATGGGTAAAGTAGTTATTCCTGCGCTACAGTGGAAACTATGTGTGCAGACGGTAAAGGTGCGCAACTACTGTATGGGCCAACCACTACCCACAGTGAGACATGGAAAAAAATCAAGAGATGGTGTTGCGCTCCAATAGCATAGAATGGTGTAAATGGTAAAATGTATAAATAACCAAAATAGTATAATTGATAAATGAATGTGCAAATATGCAAATAGACTGACTGAAAGATAAAATCGCTATAAATGCTAAGATAAGGTGCATCCAAAGGTGAACTGAATGAATGTGCAAAGAGTGCAGATAAGGTGACTCAGGTGCATAAATAAAATCACAATGTGACGATAATAATTTCATTTAAATTAAATTATATATACGTTTTATCTGCTATGAATTTTACTGTTTGTCACATATCATGATTTAGTGATCAATTCCCCTATCAATAAATGTATTATGATTATGTAGCGGGGTATTCCCCTTTAATATCCAGAGACTACATTTCCCAAGACATCTTTCAGCACCCAGGGTGCATTGCCCCGGAGCAAAGACTGCTGGGGCGGACTTTATAAAGTGGAGGCAGAGTTTATTCTGTCTCTTTGGACAATTCCTGCCTATCAAGCAAGAACTCTGTGCGAGACTGCTGAAAGCCCAGGCCTGAAGCCTGGGAATTTTCTTCCAAAGAGCCCTCTGCCAGCCTAGTGGAACCTGAGAGACATCTTCTCATCCTTGCTGTACTACACCAGGAGGACCGAAGACCCGGATGTCGATGGATCCATGTGCCTAGACGAATCGGCGGAGGAAATGGACTGGGACTGGTCCGGGTGGTGAGAGAGCACTTGCTCATAGACAAATACTGTATCTTTACTACCCGTTTGGATTACAAAGTTGTTCATCAAGTGCACCACCGAAAGATTGCTAGCGAAGATTGTTTACAGAACTTCCATTTAGTTCAGTCAGGCCTGACTGCGTACGTAGACATTGCTGAGCGTTAGTCTGCCCACGAGGGGAAGTAGCTGTAAAAAGGCAGCGTTAGATTCGCATAGCAATACGTGTTTATTTTGTTCATTTAAATACTGTTTATTGCAGGGACCTTCAACTTGTTATCCTTTTGTTTATTACTTGCCCATTAGCCTCAGTAAAATATCTGGGTCAAGTACATTGGTGTCAGTTTCAATTACTTTACTAGCTGTGCCACGGGAGGATAGAGCCGATTGCCAGGGGGTTACAGCGGTGCACTACAGGGCCCAAATCAATACCAGCAGCCCTCTTAACTGGGAAAGACCACTATACGTGGGGGCTCGAGTCCGGGATCCTTGTACGTTGCACGCTGCAATCAAGCCGGTCAGAAGTACTAGCATGGACCCGCTGGCAATGGAACAGTGGTGCACAGCGGCTGGCACCGATCCAGCCGCGGCGGTAGTTATTGAACTCCTGGGGGGGATCTGGCAAGAAGAAGCGATAAAGCAGCTAATAATGTCACTATCACCGAGCCAGAAAACATGGGTGATGGATATAAGGTCAAATGCCTCGTTTAAATACGCACTGGTAGAATGGAAAAACCAAATCCCAGAGCATTTTAAAAGTCCGAGTATACAAGCCATAGATAATCAGACCTATCACTTGATACATACGCTGCCAGTGAAGGGAAAATGGTTTCAGACACCAAAGCCATCACCCCCGTGATTATCTCAACCATTATCCCCTAAAGCAGAAAAGCCTAAGGAACTGTTAAGCCCGGGATCACCGCTGGCCGCTATAGGGCCTGAATTGTTGAATGCTCTAGGAGACTTTGTAATTAAGTGCCAGAAAAGCAGTACGGTGCATGTGGAGGCCGGTTACCGGAAGCTTCGCACCTTCTCAGGGAAACAAACAGTGCCTGCCGGAGAAGAAGAATTTGATACCTGGATTGAACAGGCCATGCAAGCGGTAGAAGGATGGGAGGTACCAGAGGCGCAGAAGAAGCAGCGCATCAGCGAAAGTCTAAATGGCGCTGCTGCTGAAGCTGTAAAGAACCTCAGGCTTAGCAACGCTACCTGTACCGCATACAATTATCTGGCTATGCTGGAGGAGGAATTTGGCCAGCTGGAGAAGGCGACTGAACTGATATACCAGTTCGAACATACCCTCCAACAGCCGGGAGAGAAGTTATCTGAATATGTGTGGAGGCTAAACCGGAAGCTGTGCCAAATTGTCCTAAAGAAGGGAATACTGCCGCAGGTTATAGACGCAACCCAAATTAAGCAGATCCTGAGGGGAGCCCTGCGTTTAGATCCAGTTTGGCTCTACTTGAAGACCTCTGAAGGAGTGATGACTTTGAGTTACCCAGATCTTGTACGGATCATAAGAGATGAAGAAGCCCTCTTAAATGAACAGCAAGGGACTGAGAAGACCACTACCCTCCCCGCGGTGGGAGTCAGATCAGTTATGGCTACGGAACGGGACTCAGAAGTGGAGATCCTGAAGACTCATATGTCCAAAATAATGGAGATGGTGACCGGGTCACTGGATGTCAGGTCTGAGATAGACACACTGAAGGTGCAAGTGTCCCAGCTGGCGGAGATGATGAACAAATTGATGGCAGAAAGTACTGGATTGTCCGCCCAAAAGCCCACGAAGCAAGACATCTGTTGAAACTGTGGAGATGTAGGTCACTACCAGCAAGTATGTCCAAGTCCACGAATGGAGACAGAAGGCTGGCGGAGGCCTCAGAGAAGTGACCGAAGAATGGAGAGAAGATCCGGGCCTTCAAAAATAACTTTCCCTGAATCTGCGAGGAAGCGGTGGAGGACACCTGCAGTTTATGCCGTCTCAGTGAACAACGCTTATCAGCCTTCCAAATAACGCCAGAAATGGCATTCCCAGCGCCGGGATCTACACCGGAGCCATCCTTGATACAGGTGCTCAGGTTACCCTGATGACCAGAGACTTTTACAAGAAGTACCTGTCATACCTGCCCCTGGAAGAGTTGGGAGACACCAAGATTTAGGGAATTCAAGCAGAAGAGTACTCTTGTGATGGATGTCTGTGGATCAAGTTGTCGTGTGATCCATTGAGGGCTGGGGAGCCCCAGAACTTTGAGACACTGGCCATTGTCTGTCCCTGGCTGCCAGGGCCCTCAAGAACGAAGCTCTCTCATCGTTGGGACCAACACCGATCAGGTGAAACGGCTTTTAGCCCCTGCTGTCCCCAGATGTGATCCCTTACCCTCACTGCCAGAAGAAGGATCCATAGCAGTAGTGGAAGAAACCAATCTGCGGGAGGCAGAAGTACTCAAAGAGGCTAGTGGGCATAACATGTCTGAGCCAGTGGAACAGAGAAAGCGAAGAGTTAAGTATCCTCTCAAGAGAATGACTTGTGAAGTGATGGGTGAGAGCACCGAAGAAGTTATCCTCACCCCTCAAGGGTTGCCAAGAGAGACTGACCTTCTCACCACAGATTTGGTGGAGGGCAATCCCAGCTCACTTCCTGGCACAGTTAGAGAGGTCACCCCCACTGGAGCGACCTGTGGACAGGACAGCTCCCCATCACATGATGATTGGTGGGAGGCTCCTCTGTCAATCCTATGCAACCGCATTGAAGCTAAAATGTTTTGCAGATCTAAAATTTTAGATGTCTTTGGGGACCAAAGATTCTAAGTGGGGGAAGGGTGTAGCGGGGTATTCCCCTTTAATATCCAGAGATTACATTTCCCAAGACATCTTTCAGCACCCAGGGTGCATTGCCCCGGAGCAAAGACTGCTGGGGCGGACTTTATAAAGGGGAGGCAGAGTTTATTCTGTCTCTTTGGACACTTCCTGCCTATCAAGCAAGAACTCTGTGCGAGACTGCTGAAAGCCCAGGCCTGAAGCCTGGGCATTTTCTTCCAAAGAGCCCTCTGCCAGCCTAGCGGAACCTGAGAGACATCTTCTCATCCTTGTTGTACTACACCAGGAGAACCGAAGACCCGGATGTCGATGGATCCATGTGCCTAGACGAATCGGCGGAGGAAACGGACTGGGACTGGTCCGGGTGGTGAGAGAGCACTTGCTCATAGACAAATACTGTATCTTTACTACCCCTTTGGATTACAAAGTTGTTCATCAAGTGCACCACCGAAAGATTGCTAGCGAAGATTGTTTACAGAACTTCCATTTAGTTCAGTCAGGCCTGACTGCGTAGGTAGACATTGCTGAGCGTTAGTCTACCCACGAGGGGAAGTAGCTGTAAAAAGGCAGCGTTAGATTCACATAGTAATACAGGTTTATTCTGTTCATTTAAATACTGTTTATTGCAGGGACCTGCAACTTGTTATCCTTTTGTTTATTACTTGCCCATTAGCCTCAGTAAAATATCTGGGTCGACTCAAGTACATTGGTGTCAGTTTCAATTACTTTAATAGAAGTTTTAAAGTATATCGCTGTCCGTGTTTGCCATAGGACTGCGTCACCAAGGGTTGCGGTCACGCGGTCCTATCTCCCCTTACTAGCTGTGCCACGGGAGGATAGAGCCGATTGCCAGGGGTTGACAGCGGTGCACTACAGGGCCCAAATCAATACCAGCAGCCCTCTTAACTGGGGGTACCGCTAAAATTATATCAACTTTTGTTGAATTTTATGACTGTATTTCTACATCATAAATGCCTGATTATATTGCTTAATTATGTTTACTTATATCACTACCATGAATCACCCCTAGGGGTTTGTGACACTCAGGTTATTTTCATGCTACAAACCTATTATTACAAACACCCACAGGCTTCACTCAAAGTCCCAAACCAACCCCTTTTTGGTTTTCCATATACATATATATTTAGGGATGGAGGTTTGTCGGTGTAGAGTTTCAGAATGGGACAGGTCACCCCCCTTATCCTAATAATATATGCAGTCGCAGAGGAAATCGCAGGATGGTGTTATGCTCCAATCAAAATGAATGACTGAACATAACTGATATACAACATTGATGGATGAATAAAACAGTGAACTGAATAAGAGTGCAAATAAATACAAATAGGTGACTGTATAATGTGAGTAAAATCACATCGTATGAATGGTGGATGGAACCACAAGATTGTCCAATTGTTACAAAGTGCAAATGGTGCAACTGTGACTCAGTCCAAGAGGTGATGCAATTTAATCAAAAGAAATTGCAAGGTGCAAGTAAAGTGCTGGGTGCTGGGGGGGCGTGACCAACTTCCGGTATGTGAGGACGCTTCTTCACAGAGCTCCGGCCGCATTAGAATCCTGCAATATCCTGACGGACCCCAGAATTGTCCCAGTGCCCCGATACTTACCGGAACCGACGGGGGATAGTACCGAGCACCAAATAATGGTGAAATACTGCCCCAGCGTGGAGCCCACGCCCGCGGAGAAGCTGGCTAAATTTGCTCACGAGGCCTCCCAAAATGGCGCCCGCTCGGAGCGGAGGGCCTCATCTGCTCCACCGAATCGCAAAGGTGCCGAGGGGAATGGTGAGTGGCCGGACCTGACCGATCCACTGGAGTCTCCCCTGCCTTCTCCCCAGTCTGTTGAGGGGGAGGATGGATCCGGTACACGCAAGGGTGAACCGACGCTGCTGCAGATAATGGATACCATAAAAAGCTGCCACGCTGCCTTGTCCACACAGATTGATACCATCAGAGTGGACTTTGCCATCCTCAAGGATGATGTGCAGAAGGTACGGCAGAGGGTGACGCAGACCGAGCAGCGCATTAGTGATATGGAAGACGATCTTAACCCTCTGATGGTGCAGGTGAGAGATATGGCGGCGAACCACAAGTCCCAGGAGGCCAAGTTGGGAGAAATTGAAGACAGGCTTAGAAGGAACAATTTGAGGTTCCTGGGATTTCCTGAGGGGTCAGAGGGAAGGGACCCGGAGGGATTCTTACTGACATGGCTCAAGCAGGTCTTCGGAGATGACAGCTTTTCCCACCTGTTTGCCATAGAGAGGGCGCA
Organism: Rana muscosa; assembly: GCA_029206835.1. Classification (NCBI taxonomy): domain Eukaryota; kingdom Metazoa; phylum Chordata; class Amphibia; order Anura; family Ranidae; genus Rana; species Rana muscosa. The sequence goes on along the minus strand of CM055119.1, from coordinate 261,973,876 downwards.
CAGGATCCCTCTGAAAGCACCCCCTCCGGGCAGATTCCCTAGACCACTGATAGCACGCTTCCTATACTTTAAAGATAAGGAAACCATTCTCCGCAAGGCTCGCAATATGCCTGAGCTGCCTTATAACAACAACAGAATTTCCATCTATCCGGACTTCTCGGCGGCCACGCAGAAACAGAGGGCAGCGTTCCAGAGTGTGAAGCAACGCCTGAGGGAGCGCAGTCTACCATACAGCATGCTTTATCCTGCCAAGCTCCGTGTGGTACACGGGGGAAAGACACAGTTCTTCATGTCGCCCAAGGAGGCTAATCGCTGGCTGGAATCGCTGGGACATGGGTAACACTCCCTTTTCTATGATGCGGGATGCGCTCCACGGTAACCCTGGGGGTGAGCTCCCAGGGGGGGGCTGCTATATTGATTTTCAGACAATTCTGCATGAGATGTGGCCCATCCTGAAACACCATTTATGACTTTTCCCGGTTCGAGAGACCCTACCTGACCCCTATTTAGTGGGAACACTGGTGGGGGTCTACTGTTCACTGCGGTCTGGATTCAGCTCTACATGGAATCAAGTACTTACCCCCTAAATTTTCCTGCCCGGCTGGTGCAGGAAATATACCCCCCTTTAGGGAGACTTTTGTTGTTGAAGTTTGGGGAGGAAGCCTGTGGGATGTTTGGGGCTGCAGGCAGGGTGGGGGGAACGGGTGTTGGGATCCGCCATTGTGGATCCGGGATGGTTCATGTTTTTTCCTTTTTTTTTTGTTTTTTTTTCCTTTTTCCTATTGGCTCTTCTCTGCTTTCATTTTGATCTCTCCCAGTATTTGAATATGCCTTTGAAACCTATCGACCTAAGCCCTCAACTGTACTTGAATGTTATGCATTTAGACCACCCACGTACATGTATGACCCTAGCACATGCTTATTCTGAAGCCAAGATGTATGTACCAATACTACTGTTAATGATGTGTGTGATCTGTCCGAGCTTGAGAGGTGGACAACTATCGCCACCTCCTGGGCCGCAGGTTATTATGGGTGGATATGCCCTTAGCAGCTGGGATGCAGACCCTTAATTTACTGTCCTGGAACGTACGGGGGCTTAACTCCAAGATTAAAAGGGCGCTGGTGTTTAAATATATCCTGAAACGCAGACCGCATATTATATTTCTCCAGGAAACGCACTTGGTAGGGTCCAGGACATTGGCACTGCATAGGGCCTTTGTGGGGAGGGCTTTCCACTCGGCGTACTCCACCTACGCCAGGGGGGTCTCGATCCTAGTTTGCAAATCCTTACTATTTACAGTTCAATCTGTGAAACTAGACCCAATGGGTAGATTTGTAGCTCTGGTGTTGACTATTAATAACCAACCATATACCTTTGTTGCAATCTATATACCACCCCCTTTTACAGTAGGGGTGTGGGATGAAATAATGGCGGAGGTGATTCGAGTGGCAGAGGGCCCTGTTGTCCTGGCTGGAGATATGAACGCAGTGTTGTCCCCCGAAAGTGATAGGTTTGGGATGGCGGCTGTGGGGGGATCCCCGTTGGGAGCATGTGTGGCACAATATGATTTGGAGGAGGCATGGAGATGGAAGAACCCAGATACTAGAGCGTACTCATGCTTTTCCTCCACATTTAATACCCTATCTAGGTTGGATATGTGCTTTGTATCCAGGATACTCCTCCCGAGGGTGGTGGGAGTCCAATATTTACCGAGGGCGGTATCGGACCATTCCCCCCTGCTTATCACTTTTGATATGGAGAGGCCCCGGGGGCATGCTCTCTGGAGGCTGAGCCCCCTCTGGCTTAAGGAGGAGTGTTTTGAGAGGTCCACCGCCAGGTCCATTAATACTTTCTGGCTAGAGAATAGAGGGGAGGTCCCGGCAGGAACTACGTGGGATGCGTTCAAGGCCACGCTTAGGGGAATTATTAGAACGGACATCAAGCGACTCCAATCGGATAGAGAGTGGAAGCTCAGGGACGCGGAACAGGTAGCTGCTGAGGCTGAGATAGACTACATCAAGGATCCTAATCATGCTACTTATGAAAGGTGGAGGGAGAATATGCGACAATTAGACCTGGTTCTGGTAGAAAAAACACAAAAGAAACTGCTTTATCAGGCACAACGGGTATTCGAATTCGGAGATAAGAACAGTAGGCTGATGGCCTATCTGGCACACTCACACCAGGCACCGACCTCTATCCCACGTATATATGATGCACAGATGCATCTTTGTACATCACAAACAGAGATTGCTAAGGCCTTTGTGGACTTTTACTCTGAGCTATATGCTTCGAGAGTTACATACAGTAGGGATGAGGTTCAGGAATATTTGGCTCCAATACCCCTCCTGGAACTCTCAGGGGAGGTGGCGGAGGACTTGGACCTCCCCCTTACAGTGAAGGAAGTGGTCTCGGCAATCGGATCATTAAATACAAATAAGACCCCGGGCCCGGACGGATATCCAGCGGAATGGTACGCCACATTTGCTGAACATCTGGCCCCCCAGCTGCTCAAAATGTACATGGACGCTTATGGAGGGGGGGTGCTTCCTGGGTCTCTGAGAGAGGCACTCATTGTGCTGATCCCTAAGCCGCACAAGGATCATGATCTCTGCGAATCCTATAGACCGATATCCTTAATTAATGTAGATGCGAAAATCCTAGCTAAATTACTGGCCAGACGCCTGAATAAAGTTATTGCTTCAGTTATTCATCGGGATCAGACGGGCTTTATACCTGAAAGGTCGACGGCTATCAACTTGCGTCGTTTGTTCACTATCCTACAATCTGAGGGGCCCACGCCAGATACTCGAGTGGTGCTCTCCCTGGATACGCACAAAGCGTTTGACTCTATCGAATGGCCATACTTGGTGGCGGTCCTTGGGCGGCTGGGGTTTGGCCCGAGATTCATAAAATGGGTCCAGATACTATATGCGGAACCACGGGCAAAGCTCAGGGTCAATAACACCATCACAGAATCGTTCAATATAGCGAGAGGCACTCGGCAGGGCTGCCCATTGTCGCCCCTGTTGTTTGCCCTGGCTATAGAACCGCTGGCGGCCCTCCTAAGAGCGGATGCTGGAGTGAAGGGGTGCATGGTTAATGAGCTGGAGGAAAAAACATCCCTCTACGCTGATGATATGTTATTGTATTTGGCTGAGGCAGGGGGATCGTTGACCACTGCTTTGGGCAAAATCTCGGAATTTGGACGATTTTCAGGATTTAAGGTGAACTGGAACAAATCCATTATTTTCCCCTTTAATCCTGAGTATGTCCCAAGCCTCCCTCCGGGGGCCCCCCTAAAGATAGTCTCTAAATTTAGATACCTGGGGGTGGATGTGCAGTTGCCGATCAGTGTATATATAGTTAATAACTTAGCGCCTATGAAAGCACGGCTGAGGGACAGTCTCCAGACTTGGGCCAGGCTGCCGCTTGGTCTCCTCGGTCGAATCAATATATTTAAAATGATATACCTACCGAGATTTTTGTACTTGTTCTGGCACGCACCGGTTTATATCCCTAAGAAATGGTTTGCGGGCATTAATAAAATGCTCTCTGCATTTCTCTGGGGCCCTAGGCCGGCTAGAGTCTCATTGGACACACTTTATTTGCCTATAAAGGAGGGGGGATTAGCCCTACTAAATTTGCAGTGTTACAACCTAGCAGCCCAACTGACACATGTGCATTGGTGGGGTTTCCCAGATCTGAATATTGCATCTGTGGCAACCCAGGCGGCACAGGTCCACTCGTATGAAGGACTGATTAATGTCCTCTATAGGAACGGACCTTATCCGGTAAAGGGGGCGGGACTATTGAAATTGTCGTATAAAATATTCCACATCTGCAATGCTAAGGTGGGGGGATCCAGTTTGGCAACCTCTCCTAATGCTCCTTTGTGGCATAACCCCCAACTTCATGAAATAGCCAAAGTGCCGGACGGTACATGCTGGGCGACTTATGGCATTAAATACGCTCACCAACTGTTTAGAGAGGGGGTGTTCAGGACCTTCCTGGACTTGAGGACAGAATATGGGATCCCCAATGTGTTTTTTTTTCGTTATCTTCAGCTGCGCCATGCGGCTACGGCTCAGTACGGGGGGGGGGAATAGTGGCGCTCTCCCCCTCCAGTATGGAAAGGGTGGTGACGGAGGGGGATCACTCGCAGCTGATTTCTAGATATTACTTCAGGCTTCTCACATCCTCCTCTCCCAGAATGAGGAAGATGCTGGCACAATGGCAGACGGATATACCGTCCCTCACGGAGGAGAACTGGTCGGGAGCATTGGGTACATTGGTGCCCTCAATGGTCTCGGCTAGAGATAAATTGACACAATTTAATTATCTTCATAGGATATATTACACCCCCAAAAGACTTCATAAAATGGGTAGGAGGGAGTCTGCTGAGTGTCCTCGATGCCATGCGGAGGAAGGAGATTTCTTCCATATGGTGTGGCAGTGCCCCCGAATAGAGAACTTCTGGAAAGAGATACTTACATTTCTAGAGGGTACCCTGGAACTACCAAATATTTACTCCCCGGCCAGATGTCTTTTGGGCGACCTGGAGGGGGAGGATATATCCACCTCACAAAAAACTCTGCTCAGAATCCTGTTTTGTTATGCTAAAAAGGCGGTAGCTATTAAGTGGCGGAGCGCGTCACCCCCCTCTTTGCAGGGTTGGGTGACATTGAAGAATAAGGCCCTACCGATGTATAAAATTACTTATATGGCGAGAGGGTGCCCTAAAAAATTTGTGAAAGTGTGGGCGGGATGGTTGGATAGAGTCTCGGGAGAAGTGGAGGTGTAATAGTAGTACATACCTAGGGTTTGGCGGGGGATAACTGGGGAAATGAAGGATAGGAAAGACTAGGTTGTAAAGTGGGAGTCATAACTCTTCCAGTGTTTATTCCTGTAGATTTACAGGTATTTCAGGAAAAAGGGAAAGACCTTTTGTTTTTTGTTTTTTTTTCCTTTTTGTAGTTCGATTTTTGTAATACAATTAGCTCATTTATGTTTGGACAGTGATGTTAATATACAAGCTTTTCCTGTTATCCGGGGGAGGGGGGGAGGAGGAGGAGGAGGGAGGAGGGGGCTAAGAGGGAAGAGGAGAGGGGGGGGAAGAGAGAAGGTAGGGACAAGGGAAGGAAAAGAGACATGATTTGATTACAAGATGCTGAATATGTTGACATGCGCAAATCATAGTGTATGAAAATGTGTACTGTATTATGTCACTGTATGCTAATGCTGAAATGTACAATAAAAATTTACCCTTTAAAAAAAAAAGTGCTGGGTGCTAAATGACATCAGCAGGTGGCAAGGTGACTTGTTGGTGAATCTTCGGTGTATGGTGACACTCAAAGGTGTGCTAGCAAATTACCTTACGGCTGCAAGGTAAGCAGCATTCAATAAAACCAATGGAATCACTCAGGGGTAGAGGGGATAACTCCTATCCGTCCTTCCAGTAGTGTGGCGCCTAGGGGGTTAAGGCTTTATTCCAGGCTGGGTGGTCAGCAAGGTAAGACAGCTCCAAAGTGTGTCACCAGGCAGGGTAGAGAAAACATAGAGGAGGCTCTCTAGTGTAATATGTTTTAAACACTCAGCGGTTTATTCAAACATAACAAACAGGGTACTCACATTTAAAACAGTAATGTAGTGTGTATCAGAAATGAGCAGCGAGTTTGCACTGTGCAAACGTCACTTCCGGTGTCCTAGTGTCTATATAAGTATTTTAGGAGGGCAGATTTTTATTGTTTGAAGTCTTTCTGGAACTTAGTCTTATGCTACAGATGCTTAAGAGTGTGGTCACGTTTTCTGAGACTTCTGGTGTCGTCTGTTTGCCAGGGTTGTAGAAGTCGAGCCTGATTCTGCGTGTAGTGAGGGGGGCAAGCTTGTCTAGGGAGGCAGACAGTGAGCTGTTGTAGATGAAAGTGGTTAGGTTGGGGCAGGAAAGGGGTGATATTTTGTCATAGAGGTGATCAGTAGCAGAGTAGAGAAGAAAAGGGTTAAGGGGGTGAAAGTTTCTATGGGTAACTGTTAGGCGGTTGGAGGGAGAGGAGGTGGAATACAGGGAGAGAGCAAAACTAATAAGGTGGTGATCAGAGAGTGAGAGAGGAGAGTATGTTTTTTTGTTGTTGTTTTTTTTTTCAGAATCATACTTGCCTTGGTGGATGCAGTATCGGTCTTATGCTTCATCTGTCCCCTGACAGCTCTAAGACTGAGAACCGAGCGCTCAAACACCGCCGATTGCTCGGTTCTCAGAGCTCCCTGAGCAGAGAGCTGGTGACTGTCACCGCTCTCTGCGCCCCTTCGCTCACTGGATCGCGGGGCTGCTGAGGGGGTGGGAGAGGCCGGTTCAGAGTCTGAGCAGGGTGCCCGTCCAGGCATGTGGGCAGATCACAACCATATGGCTCTGAAGCCCACTGTCTGCTGAAAACAGGACACAGGAGTGCAGAACAAACTGCACTCCTGTGATCTACAGCCTACAGGAGAAGCACAGACAAATGAGCTTTGGCTGTACTTCTCCTTTAAGTCCTCTAACTAGGCAGTTGCTGCCTTAAATATTCCAGCCAAGACCTTTCTTCCTTCTGACTCAGCGGATATCATTGTTCCCCGGATAATCTAGGTCAGCAAGTTCTTGAATCCTTGTAGTACTAAGCAACCAAGTTTCTGCAAAATGGAAAAACATTTCTCAACTAAAACCTCTAAACGCTTTGATAACATTTCTGAAGCAAAAACTCTAAAGCGGTGTTAACTTCTGACCTGTAAAATGTACTTTTATTATATATTATTTTTCATTTATAGAACAGTGTAGACTAAAAGAAAAGCTGCCTTAAAGTGGAGCTTCACCCTAAATTACAACTTATGCTGATCGGATTCCTCCCCCCCCTCCGGTGTCACAATTGACACCTTTCAAGGGGGAGGGGGGTGAAGATACCTGTCTAAGACAGGTATTTTCACCCACATCCGGGAGTCCTCTCTCCGGGAATCTGCGGGAGTGACGTCACTTCCCCCAGACTTCCCGTAGTGTTCTGGGAGACACTCGGCTCCCAGAACATAGGAGGACGAATCAGAACGGCGCAGTGCGACTCGCGCATGCGCCGTAGGGAACCGGGCATGAAGCCGCAAGGCTTCACTTCCTGGTTCCCTCAGCGAGGATGGCGGAGGGGGCAGCAGAGTAACGAGCGATAGCTCGTCCTCTGCTGCGGACGTCGCTGGACTCCAGGACAGGTAAGTGTCCAAATATTAAAAGTCAGCAGCTGCTGTAGCTGTAGCTGCTGGCTTTTAATATTTTTTTTTTCGGCGGAGCTCCGCTTTAAGTTGTTTTTGAAAATATACAGGCTTACACAGGTAAAGGCAAAAACCCCCCCCCCCCAAAAAAAAACACTATAGCCTAAAGAATTGCTACACAGGTTAGTTTGTAATTTATTATTAACCACTTCCATACCGGGCCTATTCTGGCACTCCTCTCCTACATGTAAAAATCATATTTATTTTGCTAGAAAATTACTCAGAACCCCCAAACATTATGTTTTTTTTTTTTAGCAGACACCCTAGGGAATAAAATGGCGGTCGTTGCAACTTTTTATCTTGCACGGTATTTGCACAACAATTTTTCAAACGCGTTTTTTTGGGGGGGAAAAAAAGGTTTAATGAATTAAAAGATAACAAAACAGTAAAGTTAGCCCAATTTTTATCTATAATGTGAAAGATGATGTTACGCCAAGTAAATAGAGACCCAACATGTCACGCTTTAAAATTGCGCACACTCATGGAATGGCGCCAAACTTCGGTACTTAAAAATCTCCATAGGCGACGCTTGATATTTTTTTACAGGTTACCAGTTTAGAGTTACAGAGGAGGTCTAGTGCTAGAATTGTTGCTCGTGCTCTAACGCATGCGGCGATACCTCACATGTTTGGTTGGAACGACGTTTACATATGTGTGCGTTCGCTTCTGAGCGCGAGCTACCGGGGTCAGGGGTGTTTTAATATATATATATATATATATATATATTTTTTTTTTATTTTACTTTATTTTTTATAATGTTTACACTTTCTTTTACATTTATTTATTTTTGATCACTTTTATTCTTATTACAAGGAATGTAAACATCCCTTATAATAGGAATGGTTCGTGACAGGTCAATAAGACCCCACATCTCTCCTCCAGGCTGGAAAGCATGAGATTGAAAAAAATAAGAATTCATGATTTGTGCTTAGCAGCTGCGATTGCGGCTTTGTTTACAACTGCGGCAAGGACGTGACGTCATAACGCCACGCCCGGGCCTCCGACGGTCATAGAGATGACTGGAAATCTCTATGGTCGTCATCCGGCGGCGGCCGATTCTTTCTCGGGGTCCCCAATGGCACGGGAGAGCCCGGAGAAGCACCGGATGGCAGCGGGAGGGGGGATGTCTCCTCCCGTCGCCTGTAAGGTCGATCAAGCAGCAGAACTGCTGATATGATCATTCTTATGGTGCACAGAATCGCCGTCTGAAAATGAGGATATCTGAATGATGCCTGTAGCTACAGGCATCATTCAGATATTCCCACTGAAAGTTAAGGACGTCATCGTACGGCCTTGGGTTGGAAGTGGTTAAAAATAATTTTTCCATTTCAATCCCCAGCCACTGTAATTTCTTAAAACTGTCAAAAGAGTCAATGCAATATGGCCACTTGGAAAAGCTCTGTACACCACTGGTGTATACAATACTCCCATAATGTCATTAGGGATGAGTTGAACACCCCCCAGTTCGGTTTGCAGCAGAACATGCGAATAGGCAAAAAATTTGCGCGATCACCGTTAAAGTCTATGGGACACGAACGTGAAAAATCAAAAGTGCTCATTTTAAAGGCTTATATGCAAGTTATTGCCATAAAAAGTGTATGGGGACCTGGGTCCTGCCCCAGGGGACCTGTATCAATGCAAGAAAAAGATTTAAAAATGGAAGTTTTTTTCAGGAGCAGTGCTTAAAGTGAAACAATAAAAATGAAATATTCCTTTAAATATCGTGCCTGGGGGTCTCCTTAGTCTGCCTGCAAAGTAGCGCATCTTTACCATGTTCATAACAGTACGACAGCAAAATTAAATTTCTAAAAGAAAAAATGTAATTTAAAATTTCTCGCAGCTGTAATGTATTGTCAGATCCAGGCAATATAGATAAGAATCATTGGGGAAAAAAAACCCCGCCAACATTTTTTAAAAAAATGGCGTGGGCGTCCCGCCCGAAATCCATACCAGGCCCTTCAGGTCTGGTATAGATATTAAGGGGAACCCTGCGCCACAAAAAAAATGGCCTGGGGTCCCCCCCTAAAATCCATACCAGGTCCTTATCCGAGCACGCAACCTGGCAGGCTGCAGGAAAAGGGAGGACACAAGAGAGTACCCCCATCCTGAACCATACTAGGCCACATGCCCTTAACATGGGGAGGGTGCTTTGGGGTCCCCCCCCAAAACACCTTGTCCCCATGTTGATGGGGACAAAGGCCTTTTCCCCACAACCCTTGCCTGGTGGTTGTGGGGGTCTGTGGGCAGGGGGCTTATCGGAATCTGGAAGCCCCCTTTAACAAGGGGGCCCCCTGATCCCGCCCCCCCCCATGTGAATGTGAAAATTACAGGAGACAGTTTTTGACAATTCCTTTATTAAAAAATAAATAAAATTGTCCCGCAATGTAAATCCATCTTCAATCACAGCGCAGACGGAAAAAAAATGGAAAAACTTTGCCTTGATGGGAGGCGTCTCCGCGACTGCAGCCTTTTCGCGATGACAGCTGTTATATAGCTGAGGGCGGGGCCACCGGATGACCCTGCCCCTTCTGACATCACGTGATGTCCGAGGGGGGCAGGGTCACCCATTTATGTCACCGGGTGGCCCCGCCCTCAGCTATATAACAGCTGTCATTGCGAAAAGGCTGCAGTCAGTTTTTCTGTTTTTATTTTCTCGGGACTGTCGGCGCTGTGATTGAAGATGGATTTAGATTGCGGGAAATAAAAATAAAATAAAAAATTATAAAGGAAATGTCCAAAACTGTCTCCTGTAATTTTTACTTTTTTTACCCTTTTTTTGGTGAATGGGTAGGGGTACAATGTACCCGATACCCATTCACATAGGGGGAGCCAGGAACCCCCTTGTTAAAGGGGGCTTTCAGATTCCAATAAGCCCCCCCATAGACCCCCACAACCACCAGGCAAGGGTTGTGGGGATGAGGTCCTTGTCCCCATCAACATGGGGACAAGGTGTTTTGGGGGGGACCCCAATGCACCCTCCCCTTGTTGAGGGCATGGGGCCTGGTACGGTTAGGGGGGGCGCTCTCTCGCCCCCCCTTTACCTGTGGCCTGCCAGGTTGCATTCTCGGATAAGTGTCTGGTGTGGATTTTGGGGGGGGGACCCCCACACCATTTTATTTTTATTTTGGCACGGCTGCCAAAAAAAAGCAGGGATCAGCGGGGATCAGCTTCCTTGCTGAGCAGGCGGACTCTAACGGAGCCTACCCTGTGTGTAAGGGGCTTAAGATGCAAGAAACATTTTAGGCATCCTCTGAAAAAGGAATTTCATTTTCAGTAAGATACTATAGCTCTAAAGTGATAGCTCTAAAGTTACTTCTAAAGTGATGCTTCAGATAATGCGGCTTTCCACACATTAGAACATTGAAAGTGTGGTTAACATGAACACATACCCTAAAATTCGGAACTCAGTCTAAAAGAGGACATTGTGAAACAAACAGCTATATTTTTTTCACAAAAGTGGAGTTACACTTTTAGTACCTACACCATAACAGGACATAGGATATTTCTGACATTTTTAGCTAATTTCAGTACTCCTAGCTTAAACAGAAACCTGATATAATCCTGAAATGCTTGCTTATACTCATCACTTTTGGTTATCTTGAAAAGAAAATCTGACATATTCACTTTTTTTCTAGGGACAAGAAGACAACAAGCATTCAATCCTCAGTGCGTACAAACATTTGAGTGACTTGCGTGGAAAAGAGCGATCACTTCTGCATGGCGATTTCACACTACTTCATCAATGCGAGAAATCACTAGCATACGGGCGCAGTTGGGACCAAAATGAAAGATTTGTGTCTGTAGTAAACTTTGACCCAGATGAGGAGATAAGCGTGACAATAAAGCACAAAAGCCTGCCAGAGCAGTGTACGGTGGTGCTGAGCTCAAACTCACAGAGGAAGGAGGGTAGCAGTATCTCTCTAAAGAATCTGAAGCTAGTGCCAGGAGAGGCTCTACTGCTCAAATACCCCTACAGCGGTTAAATAATCCTCCTGTAAAAAGGGGAACTTTCACATTCCATATTCTGACCCTTTTTTTCCCCACATTAAGAGGCTCTTTGTATAAGGAAATGGCTACATATGCGATCACACTAATATACTGTATATAACCTGGAGTGGCAGACCTTCTCCATGGTAGCAGATAAAAGTCACTTTATGATCATTTATGATTAATAGCATATATCTGCTAATGGATAGGTGGTCTTATAGAGTTTTATAGACATAAATATCACGTGTAGCCATGTCCTTAGCCCTCGCCACATCCCTTTCACTTCTCCCTCCCTTTCATTCGCCAAAAGGGTAACATTTGCTGCAGCAGTATAGGTTTTCAGGTAGGTCTTTATACAGCAAGAGGTTCTTAAAAAACGCGTTAATAGCAATAAATGGAGTGTGTTTTCATTATTTTTTTCTAACATTATGAATAGTGAGTGTGCACATTGCTGTGCTTGTGTGATTTTCTTTTCATGCAAATATAAATGTTTGCTACACAGTGTTTGATAAAGATGTTCCTCTGCTGATTTCTGTGTGTTAGGAGAGGGACTAGTTAAAAGGGAGAAAAGTATTAAAGGTCAGAATAATATTCCATGAATAAAAATAGCATTTCTGTGACTGGATATCTCTGTGTGGTTATTATACATACTGTATTCAGAGAAAACACAATTTTTGACCACTGATAACCTTTTACAGTATGACTTATGCCACCATACTACCTACTAACCGCAGAAGGAGGTGGGTAAAGAGTCAGACCTTTTGGATCTGCAGGAATAACTACAATGTACAATTTCACATCAACCAAATCATATGAATAAGAACTTTGACCACCAAGCATTTTAAGATGAACTCTAGGTATGATTTTTATAGTTACATTGCTCCAGCTTGGACCAATGTAATTATGCATATTTTATACATTAGGGACCGCTGTGGATGGTGACAATCACTGTAGTAGTCAGCACTTCTGCAGTAAACACCCAGGTTTTCCAGGTCTTGTGCTGAGCCACTGCCCCACTGCACATTGCATACTGATCACAATTCATTCCTTGCATTTTTTCTTGTTCAAGACTGGTTAGCTTGGATATGTAAGTATGTTTAACTGTGGGATAAAAAAAAAAAACACTCTTGTGAGCAAAAATGCTACAGTAATCTCCACCAGCTTCCGGGTCCCATGCAGAGCAGTTGCTCTGTTGCATTGTGCACACAGGGGGTCGTTTGCTTGGCAGGGGCATAATTCAGGGCACACTTTACTGTATATTATCTTAGTGAGGCTTGGATGAGGTGGGCAGGCATGGCAGTGACATCCAATCATAGAACACTTTGCATTAATTGAGAAAATTAAAAGTGTTCCCTGAATGGTGTCTATGTCAAGCGACTGACCTCCTGTGTTCACATATCAAAAGGGTAGTCACTCAACATGGGGCATCGGTACCCACTACTGTGATTTCCAGCTTTCAAGGGGATCACGCAGATATGGAACATATATTGGTACAGTCTGGACCAATGTAACTATGTAAAAATTACCAAACATGGAATTCAGCTTTAAGAATCAATGTGCAATTATAACAAAAATGTAGCTCTAAAATCATACCTCCCAACCGTCCCGTATTGCCCGTGAAAGTCCCGCTGTGGGAGGTCTGTCCCGCGTCCCGGGCACCTTCATTCCGGGACAATACAATGTCCTGGAATTGCCCCCTTTGGCCGATCTAATGCCCCCCAAAAAATGCAGCCACATCGCCGCTGTCCCTCACTGCCCGCTGTACTAGTTCTGGCCGAGACCCGCTTTATTTCACCCCCAGATGCTGCCTGGCTCACTGCCAAAACAACTGGTTGCTAGACACGGCCCGCCTGGAGTCTAACAACCAGTGATGTCATGACGAGAAGGAGAGCGGAGCCCCAGTATTCAGAGCGAGCCAGAGGAGGATTCCTCCTCCTCTCGCCTAAGCCCAGTCCCCTGACTCCGGGTCTTCCCTGAAGGCTGTTCTTGCCGCTGGAAGAAAGGTAGGAAAAAAGGGTCCCTACACTGCCCTGAGTACGCTCATGGTCACTCTGCTCCCTCTCATACACTGCCCCCCTCCAGTCATGCTGTACAGTCCCCCCATACTGCCCTCCACTACCCCCCCATTATACTGCCTTCCACTACTGCCCCCTCCCATTATACTGCCCTCCACTGCCCCCTCCCATTATACTGCCCTCCGATGCCCACCCCTCCCATTATACTGCCCTCCACTACCACCCCTTCCATCATACTGCCCCCTCCCATCATACTGACCTTCACTACCACCCCTGCCATCATACTGCCCTCCACTAACCCCCCTCCCGTTATACTGCCCTCCACTACCACCCCTCCCATCATACTGCCCTTCACTACCAACCCTCCCATCATACTGCCCTCCACTACCACCCCTCCCATCATACTGCTATCCACTACCACCCCTCCCATCATACTGCCCTCCACTAACCCCCCTCCCATTATACTGCCCCCTTCCATTTACATTATACTACCCTCCACTGCCCACTCTCATTATACTGCCCTCCGCTACCACCCCCTCCCATCATACTGCCCCCCTCCTATTATACTGCCCTCCACTGCCACCCCACCCACTTACATTATACTGCCCTCCACTGCCCCCCTCCCATTATACTGCCCTCCACTTCCACCCCTTCCATTTACATTATACTGCCCTCCACTACCCCCTCCCATTATACTGCCCTCCACTGCCACCCCTCCCATTTACATTATACTGCCCTCCACTGCCACCCCTCCCATTTACATTATACTGCCCTCCACTACCCCCCTTCCATTATACTGACCTCCACTGCCTCCCCTCCCATTTACATTATACTGCCCTCCACTACCCCCCTCCTATTATACTGCCCTCCATTTCTACCCTTCCATTATACTGCCCTCCACTGCCCCCTCCCATCATACTGCCCTCCAATAACCCTCTCCCATCATACTGCCCTCCACTAACCCCCTCCCATCATACTGCCCTCCCTCCCATCATACTGCCCTTCACTACCACCCCCTCCCATCATACTGCCCTCCACTATCACCCCTCCCATCATACTTCCCTTCACTAACCCCCCTCCCATCATACTGCCCTCCACTACCACCCCTCCCATCACACTGCCCTCCAGTAACCCCCCTCCCATCATACTGCTCTCCACTACCATCCCTCCCATCATACAGCCCTCCACTAACCCCCCTCCCATTAAACTGCCCTCCACTACCACCCCCTCCCATCATACTGCCCTCCACTACTACCCCTCCCATTATACTGCCTTTCACTACCACCCCTCCCATCATACTGCCCTCCACTACATCCCCTCCCATCATACTGCCCTCCACTGCCACCCCCTCCCATCATACTGCCTTCCACTACCACCCCTCCCATCATACTGCCCTCCACTGACACCCCCTCCCATCATACTGCCCTGCAACCCATTATACTGCCCTCCACTGCCACCCTCCCATCATACTGCCCTCCATTGCCACCAACTCCCATCAAAAACTCAAAAAGAAAACTCTAAAAAATAAAAATGGTAAAATAAAATATAATGGTAAAAAAAAAAAATTAAAAACTACTGATCCCATTCACTGCACTACTGATTATGTCAACTGCTCTACTGGCCATGTCTACTGCCCTACTGACCATGTCCACTGCCCTACTGACCATGTCCACTGCCCTACTGACCAAGTCCACTGCTCTACTGACCATGTCCACTGCTCTACTGACCATGTCCACTGCCCTACTGACCATGTCCACTGCCCTACTGACCATGTCCACTGCCCTACTGACCATGTCCACTGCCCTACTGACAATGTCCACTGCCCTACTGACCACATCCACTACCATACTGACCACGTCCACTACCCTACTGACAATATCCACTGCCCTACTGACCCTATCCACTGCTCTACTGACAGTGTCCACTGTTCTGCTGACAATATCCACTACCCTACTGACCACGTTCTCTGCCCTAATAGCACATTCGTCACGCTGTAACGGACTGAAAAGCACGAAGACTGAAAAGCGCAAATCGTCTCTCACCAAACTTTATTAACACGAGGATCAGCAAAAGCGTCCCAAAGGGGGGTGCCATTCGAATGGAACTTCCCCTTTATAGTGCCGTCGTACGTGTTGTACGTCACCGCGCTTTGCCCGAGCGTTTTTTTTCATGAACGTGTGTATGCAAGGCAGGCTTGAGAGGAAACACGGAAAATCACGTCGAGAAAAATATCGTTTTTTTCCATGACATGAATAACGGTCATGTGTACGCGGCATTAGCGTGGATGTTTTCCTCAGGTTCCCAAGAGTTCGATTTGAGTACTCCTCTTCCTGCAATCCAAGACAGTTTCTACTTCAAATTCCTCCTCTCCATCCACTATTACAGGATCAGGAGGATCCAAATTCCGTTCAGGAAAAGGGTTTGGAACAGAAGGTTTTAACAGGGAAACATGAAAGACAGGGTGAATCCTAAGCGACTCTGGAAGTTCCAGCTCATAAGCTACCTCTTGAACTTAGGACCCAACTTCCTGGAGGGACAAGCTAATTTTAGGTTTACTGTGGATAACCATACAAGATTACCAGGTTCAAGCACCAATTCTCCTCGTTTCTTCTTGTCGAAGACTTCTTTGTTATGTTCCTGAGTTTTTGTCATGATTTCCTGTAAAAGTTGGTTATTGGAGAATAAAAAATTAATTTTCATGGACCGCAGGTACAGAGCATTCAGGGATAGAATTGGGCAAAAAAGATGGGTGAAAGCCGTAGTTGGCAAAAAACTGACTTTGTTTAGTGGCAGAGTGGATGGAATTATTGTAGGCGAATTCGGCCAATGGTTGCAGAGAAATCCAGTCATCCTGAGAAAAAGACGAAAAGCAGCGTAGATACTGCTCGAGGGTCTGATTAGTCCTCTCAGTTTGCCCATTTGTTTGGGGGTGATAAGCAGTGGAGAACGACAGCTCAATTCCCTGGGCCTTACACAGAGCTCTCCAGAATCGGGAAGTAAATTGTACTCCCCAATCAGAAACAATATTAGCAGGAATTCCATGAAGTTTGATTACTTCTCTGATGAACATTTTCCCTGTTTCAGGAGCGGAGGGAGTACCTTTCATTGGGATAAAATGAGCCATTTTGGATAACCGGTCTACCACTACAAAGATGGCGGTGTGACCCTCCGCTGGGGGTAGCTCGACAATAAAGTCTATGGATAACATCTTCTATGGCCTATCTGGGACGGGCAAAGGTTTCAACAAACCCCAGGCCCTATTTCTACTAGTCTTATTCCGAGTACAGGTGGTACAGGACTCTACGTATCTCTTGCAGTCTCCAAGTACTTGAGGCCACCAAAAGGTACGTTGAACAAGATCAGCGGTTTTGGTGACACCAAAATGACCTGCCAGTGCATGGTCGTGGCAAAGTTCCAGAATCGTGACACGTAGACCTTCGGGTACGAAAATCTTATTCTTGTACCAGAACAAACCATCCTTTGATAGTAGTTCTGTTCCTATGGCAGGTTCGGACCCTACTGAGGCTTGCTTGATCCGTGAAAGAAGGTCTTCTTGTACCAGAAGGAAATTCCCTGGGGGAAGAATTGTGTCAGGAAGAGAAATTTCTTTAGACTTGTGGAACATCCTAGATAGAGCATCAGGTTTTATGTTTTTAGAGCCTGGCCGGTAGGTAACATGGAAAGAGAACCTAGAAAAGAATAGATGAAAAAATCCCTTCTAATGGCCCCGCTCGTCAGATAGGGAAATAATAAGAGATCTCACCAACTAAAGTCCAGGCAGACTTCATCTCATGTAGATGGGCTCCATAGTGCCAGCAGCAAAGACATTTAAATAACCAACTAAAGTCCAGGCAGACTTCATCTCATGTAGATGGGCTCCATAGTGCCAGCAGCAAAGACATTTAAATGACCATATGGAAAGAAAAGGAAAACATACATGTGAAGTACCGCTAGTAAACAGACAGCATGGCGCTGCTCGCAAAGAGACTCACAGGACTGCAGTGATAAACGAGCGTCAGTGTTGTTTCCCGGGTACACAGCGTGCGTTCCACCGAAACCAGAAGTAGCGTCACTGGTTCTGAATTGGCCGGAAATTACGTCAACGCGTTTCGCCCCTCCTCCAGGGCATCATCAAGGACATCACTTCCGGCCAAGAAAGTGAGAATTTATATGTGCCGAGGTCTCCGCCTCTTTAACACATAAACCAATTAAAATAACAACAGAACCTCTAGGCGTAAAAAAAACGCCCACTTCCTGATCACATCATTGCCCATCACTTGTCAAGAAGGAAAACTTTAATATAACAAAACATTGACAATGATAGCAATAGAAACGATCCGATAGAAGTTCATTTAAACAGTAAAACACTTATTGCATTATAAAAATCAATGTAAAAAACCATATAAAAGTTATGCAATTAAATGGGGGCTGATTGTAAACAAGGTTAATTATATATAATAGACTAGTAGATATTTCGTTGGTGGACATACACATAGAAATAAATATGAAAATAAATATAAAATAAAAATAATAATAATAATAATGATAAACAATAATGAATAAATAAAATAAAAAATAAATAAAAAATAAATAATAAATGATAAATAATAAATAAATAATAAATAAATAAAAAATAAATAATAAAATAAAAATAATAAATTATAAAATATAAAAATAAAATAAAAATAAAAATAAAAATAAAAATTAAAAATAAATAAAAATAAAAATAAAATATAATAAAATAAAAATAAAAATAAAAATAAATATAAATAATAATAAAAATAAAAATATAGAAATAAAATAAAAAAAATAAAAATAAAATAAAATAAAATAAAAATAAATATAAAAATAAAAATAAAAATAAAAATAAAAATAAAAATAAAAAATGAAAATAAAAATAAAAATATGTGTGTGTCCAGCAACATCACCAATTAGATAAGAAACAATTTAAATCTAGTTCGATGTTGAGGCCATTCGGGCTTAAAGTGCCTAGCCTATGTATCCACTGGGTTTCATTACGTGAAATTGCTTGTTTGAGATTTGAACCTCTCCAATGAGCTTCCACTTTATCAATTCCACAAAATTTCAATCCTCTCGGATCTCTATTGTGGAATAATCTGAAATGATTAGACAGGCTATGATGTTTAAACCCTTTCTTTATTCTATTTACATGTTCCCTTAACCTAACACCTAATTTTCTTGTGGTTCTTCCCACATAATGGAGCCCACATGGGCAAGATAATAGGTAGGTTACATGAGTTGTTCCACAAGTAATACATTTTTTAATTTCATAAGTCTTGCCATGAATAGAAAAATGAGTGGTTTTTCTCACTCTATTTCTGGAGGTGCGACAGATCACACATCTCCCACAACTAAAAAAACCTGTCTGATCTAGAAAAGTAAAAGTTTTTTTGGGGGGGGTTACAACATTACGTGCCAATTTTAGCCTCAAAGTTGGAGGTTTAGTATAAATAAAATGGGGTGCAACAGGAAGAACATTTGTTAGATCTTTATCTTTTAGTAACAAAGGCCAGTGTTCCCTAATAATTCTTTCAAACTGTTTATGTTGTCTGGTATATCCTGTTAGAAAAGCAGTTCCATAATCTTTTTTTTCACGAGCTTTCTTTTCAAAGAGCTGTTTTCTATCCATATCATGGATATCTTCTCTGGTTCTATTCAGAGTATTGGTGTTATATCCTTTTTCCTGAAATCTCTTCAGAATTACCTGAGATTGGATATCATAATCTTCAATTTTATTACAGTTGCGCCGTACTCGCAACATCTGGCTTTTTGGTATTCCACTCAACCACCTAGGATGATGGCAACTCCCTAGTGGTATATAGCCATTCCTGTCCACCTCTTTGAAGAAGGTACGTGTAAGTAACTTGCCATTCTCCTTAAAGATAACCAGATCTAAGAAATTGACCGACTCGGAACTGGATACTTCTGAGAAAGAAATACCACATGAATTGTTGCTGATCTCTTCCAAAAAGCTATAAAAGGAATCTCTTGATCCTGCCCAGATAATAAAAATATCGTCGATATAGCGTTTATAGAAGCTCAACTGTGGTATATCTTTGCCATAAATAGCTTGAGACTCCCACCAGCTCATAAAGAGGTTAGCCACTGATGGGGCATACTTCGCGCCCATTGCAACCCCTCTTTTTTGCCTATAGTATTTTTTCTCGTGCCAAAAAAAATTATGGCTCATAGCCAGCTCTAAAGCTTCAAATAGGAAATCTTTTTGTAAGGGCTTGATATTGGTGGTATCCAAAGCCCATTTTACTGCTTCCAAAGCATGATGTTGTTGTATATTTGTATAAAGGGAATTAACGTCAACACTGGCAAGAATACAGTCCTGATCCACTAAAAGAGGATCAAGGAATGTTATAAGATCTTTGCTGTCTTTAAGGTATGCAGGACATTTTTGCACTAGTTGGTTATTTAAATGTCTTTGCTGCTGGCACTATGGAGCCCATCTACATGAGATGAAGTCTGCCTGGACTTTAGTTGGTGAGATCTCTTATTATTTCCCTATCTGACGAGCGGGGCCATTAGAAGGGATTTTTTCATCTAGGAACCAACAACTGATTTCTGGTGTGGAAACACTCAGTTCTCCAGGAGTGATATAACTGCTATTTAATGAATTTTAAGTTTGTTCACTATTGTTTTATACCATAATTGTTGATATGTCAGATAAGTTATTTACTTATAGATGTTTGTGCTACAAGCATTTGTGACACATTAATTTTTTTTGCTCACTTATTTTTTCTGCAAGCGCTGCAAATACTCAATATTTTTTCTTTTTTGAGGTGTTAGACCTCTTGTTGCAGCAGCTGCGGAGCTATCAATTTATATATCAATTATCACTGCACAGTCTGTAAGCGCGGGTTTCAATTTTTATAAATACTAGAAAAGAATAGGGCCCACCTGGCTTGCCGTGGTCTCAGCCTCTTTGCAGACTTCAGGTATTCCAAGTTCTTGTGGTCCGTGTAGACTAGGAGCATCGCCACTCTTCCAGTGCAGATTTTATGGCCAATAGTTCCCGGTCTCCCACGTCGTAGTTTCTTTCTGCTGCTGACAGTTTACGAGAAAAGAAGGCTACTGGTTGTAACAGGGCTTTAGTCCCTTCTCGTTGGGAAAGAACTGCTCCGACAGCGATTTTGGACACGTCTACCTCCAGGACAAACAGTAGGGAGGAGTCAGGATGCTTCAGGACAGAGGCAGAAGTAAACAGTCTCTTGAGGGACTTAAAGGCGGTTTGGGCCTCTGGAGACCAGTGGAAGCGGACTCCTTGTCTGGTTAACCCTTAACTGGGTGATAGGGCTGATGATGGCTGAGAACCCTTTAATAAATTTTCTGTAGAAATTAGCGAATCCTACGAAACGTTGGATTTCTTTCTTGTCAGTGGGAGCCGGCCAGTTTAGGATTGCCGCAATCTTCTGAGGGTCCACCTTAATGCCCTCTACCGAATTAATTAGACCCAGAAAGGGGATACTCTTCTGCTCGAACTCGCACTTTTCAGCTTTGGCGTACAGGCCGAGCTAACACACATCTGACGTGCTTGCGATGAGAATCCAGGGAAGAAAAGAAGATAAGGATGTCTAAATAGACGATAACGAACAGATCCAAGTAGTCCCGGAAAACATCATTGATGAAGTACTGGAATGTTGCGGGGGCGTTACATAGCCCGAAGGGCATCACCAGGTACTCGAAGTGCCCAAAACGAGTGCGAAAGGCTGTTTTCCACTCATCCCCTTCCCTGATACGGACCAGATCGTAAGCCCCTCGGAGATCTAATTTAGTGAAAATAGTAGCAGCTCCCAGCCTCTGGAATAATTTGGGTACCAAGGGGAGAGGGTAGCGATTTTTAACGGTGATCTTGTTAATCTCACGGTAGTCTATGCAGGGCCGTAGGGTATGATCTTTTTTCTCTACAAAAAAGATAACTGCTCCTGCTGGAGACGTGGATGGCCGGATAAACCCTTTTTTCAAATTCTCGTCAATGTATACTTTTAGTGTTCCTTGCTCCAGCTCAGTCAACGGAAAGAGCCTGCCAAAGGGAATTTCAGCTCCCTGAAGGAGCTCAATGGGGCAGTCATAGGCCCGATGGGGCAGAAGAGTTTCACCCCCTTTTTACTGAAAACGTCCAGAAAGTCATAGTAGGCCTCGGGGACAGACTGGCGTAACTCAGAGTCGGTGTCCAAACACAACAAGACAGGTGGTTTACCGGGGTCCTTGGGAATACAGAACTGCTGACAATAAGGAGAGGGGAACGTGACTTCTCCCGTGACCCAGTTGATGTAGGGATTATGGGCTTGTAGCCACGGCATACCGAGAATAACAGGGAATAATGGTGAAGAGATAATGTCCATGCGAAACAGCTCTTGGTGTAGATTGACGATCGTGACTGGAAGGGGGGAAGTCTCCTGTATAACTGGTCCAGATTTAATCGCAGAGCCATCGGCAAGGTGAATGAAAAGTCCTTGGGCCTTATATAATAAAGGAACCTGGTGTTTGGTTGCAAATGATGAGTCCATAAAGCAACTGCAGGCCCTGGAGTCAATAATGGCAGAAACTTGTAGCGTCCTTCCTAGAAGTTGTAACAGAATAGGGAGAGCCAGGTGGGAAGTAGTCTTGAGCCAAGTGGTCGCATGATTGGAAGAAAGGGACAGGCACTTGCAAAGCTTAGCAGGGCAATTTCTGACATAATGCCCAGGTTCCCCACAGTACAGACACAGGTTGTTCACCCGGCGACGTTGGCGTTCTTCCATTGTAAGGGAATTGGGAAGGACTCCTAAATCCATGGGTTCAGAAGTATCAGGTGTAAAGGCTGGCCCAACAGTAGGTGCCAGATGAGAGTAGTTGGGGACTCTGGGTAACATCCAGATGGGACGAGAGGACCCAGCGTCCCTTTCTGCTCTTTTCTCCCTCAGCCGCCGATCAATTTGTATGGCCAAGTTGATTAGTGCATCCAGGGTCAGGGGTATTCCCACTCGGGCCAGTTCATCCTTTAAGGGGTCAGAGAGTCCCATGCAAAACCGGTAAAGGAGGGTAGCGTCATTCCAATTAGTGTCTGCACTCCACGCCTGAATTCAGCGACATAGTCCTCTACTGCCCTGTACCTTTGCTGAAGGGTATGCAGAGCTGCTTCTGCGGTTGCTGAGAGCTGCGGGTCCTCGTATAGCTGGGCCATGGTATCGAGGAAGGTAGTTAAATTTGCTAATACCTCGGCTTTCTGTTCCAGAAGGTGGTGGGCCCATGTTTGGGGTTCTCCCAGGAGTAAAGAAATCACGAAGCCCACCTTGGTGGCTTCTAGGGGGAAGGTGCGTGGTTGTAGTGAGAAGCATAGTTCACATGAATTTGGGAATGCCCTAAATTTGCTTCGTTCCCTCGGAAAACTTTTCAGGCGTGGGAACCCTTGGTTCAGGTGGCAGCATAACAACTGTAGGAGAAGCAGTGCTGGCTGAAGAAGAAGACGGGTGAGCGGACCCCTGGGTGCCAGTGGGGGAAGAAAGTACTTGAACCCGTTCTTCCAGATGTGTGTATCCTTCCTGAAGGCTTTTAATGGCCTGGGTAAGACCTGCCAGGTGCACACAGAGTTCCTCGATAGGAGAGGCTCCCCGCTCGGGCTCGGACATGGCTGTCTGCTACTGTCACGTACCTTGTGGACGAGCCCGAACTGCAGGGGATGGCCTCTCTTGCGGCTCCGACTCGAGGCCCCTTGTAGGGTGAACAGAAAGCACAGGAGTGGCACGAGTGCCTGGCAGGATCAACACCAGGAGGTTTGTCTGAAGTCCAGGTGGATCTGTACAGAAGGACCATAGGTGCAACTGAGTGGTAGGCAGGAACCTGGAACAGGCTGGGTCAGCAGACAGGTGCAGCAGACTGGAACTGGATAGCAGACCGGAGCTGGACAGCAGGCTGGAATGGACAGCAGACTGGAACCTGGAACAGGCTGGATCAGCAGACAGGTGCAGCAGACTGGAACTGGTAGGTCAAGCAAGCCGGGTCGGTTATCAGGCGGACAGTAGAAGGACCAGAGGAGCAGGCAGAAGAGAAGTCAGACAGGCCGGGGTCAGATGCAGGCAGGTGGCAGGAATGGTCAGGAGCAAGCCTGGTTTAGCACTGGAAGGAACTGGAATAGAGTTCAGGAATCAGGAACACACATAACGCTGTAGAGCAGACAGCAAAGTCCCAGTTTGTCAGTCTGGTTTAAATACCCCGCCTGATGTTAGTGGGCACGCACGCGTGCACTCCCGTGCGTGTACGTGCACGCACGTGCACGCGCATTGGCGCCCGCGATCGTTCACCAGTAAGTTCAGAGCGCCTGTTACTGGCAGGATCTTCCTGCACTCTGTACATAGCTCATTCCAGAACCCTGCACTCTGTACATAGCTCATCCCAGAACCCTGCACTCTGTACATAGCTTATCCCAGAACCCTGCACTCTGTACATAGCTCATCCCAGAACCCTGCACTGTGTACTTATCTCATCCCAGAACCCTGCACTCTGTGCGCAGCTCATCCCAGAACCTGCGGTGCTGCACCGATTTCAGAAACTGCAAAGATGTCTCTGTAACCGCGGCCGAAATCGGGACAAGCGGGAGTGAAATTGGCTTCATTCCCGCAGCCCAGTGTGAACCTGGGCTTAAAGAGAACAGAAAAACTGACACAAGAAGACTGTTTAAAAACCAGAACAATACACACAGTGGATTCTATAAAAGAAGAAACAATAACAGTATGGTATTCATTACTAATTTTATTAAACAAAACAAAGAAATTTGATTTATATTGAACAAGTTTTAGTTTATAATTGAACAGAACCATTTATGAAAAAAAAATTTTAACTAGTAAACCGATTATTACTTTTAGAAGAATAAAGACTCCAGCCAATATGGTTGCTCCCAATAAAATAAAAGATTAGACCAGAGAGGACCTGAAAATGGAGGTAGTTTCAAATGCCTATAAATGAGGTATCTGTGCTGTCATCAGTTATGGGTAGGTTAACCTTTATTGTTTCAAAATCGAATAAGACGTTCTGGCTAAGACCGGGTTCACACTTGTCCGACAAACGCTCCGACATTGGGAGCTCATGTCGCATGATGTGTGAAAATCAATGTTTCCCTATGGGAGCCGTCTTAACTGGTCCGACACATGTCGGTCCGACTTTGAAAATGCTCCCTGTACTACTTTGGTCCGACTTTGATCCTACTTCAGCCCATTGACTATCATTGAAGTCGGATCAAAGTCGGACCGCCGTCTTGCATGATCTGACTTCGGCATGCGACTTGTGCTCTGCTGATCTTGAGGGGGAACTCCACGCCAAATTTTAAATAAAAAAACGGCATGGGTTTCCCCTCCAAGAGCATACCAGGCCCTTCGGTCTGGTATGGATTTTAAGGGGAACCCCTACGCCGAAAAAACGGCGTGGGTGTTTCCTCAAAATCCATACCAGACTCTTATCCGAGCACGCAGCCCGGTAGGTCAGGAAAGGGGGTGGGGATGAGTGAGCGCCGTACCAGTCCGCATGCCCTCAACATGGGGGTGGGTGCTTTGGTGCAGGGGGCGTGGTCACCGGGTGATGTGACCCCGCCCCCTTATGACGTCACACTCCCATAATGCCCCGGTCTGTGATGCCATAGGGGGCGGGGTCACCGGGTGACATCACCCGGTGACCACGCCCCATGCCTATATAAATAATTGCGCACCGCGCACACGGCACTACAGCGGGAGACCTCGTTGTGTCAACATCTCAAGAAAAGAAGAGGGAAGAAGGCGACGGGGAAGACCGGGCCACCGCTAGCAAAAGAGCTGGCAGAAGATAGCGGAGGTGCCCGGCAGAAGGCAGAAAGCACCGGAGAGCGGGAGAAGAACCGAAGAGCGCGGACAAGGCACCGGAGAGTCGGAAGAGACCCCAGAAGTCGGAAGAAGACCCCCGAAGTCGGTAAAAGACCCCCGGAGCTGCCTAATAAATTACTTTAAAAAGCGGTCTAGTGTTTTTTTTATTGACACTTTTCCCCCAACTGAATTGGTAGGGGTACGATGTACCCCATACTCACTCACATAGGGTGGGAGGCTGGGATCTGGGGGCCCCCTTATTAAAGGGGGCTCCCGGATTCCGATAAGCCCCCCGCCCGCAGACCCCGACAACCAACAGCCAGGGCTGTTGGGAAGAGGCCCTTGTCCTCATCAACATGGGGACAGGGTGCTTTGGCACCCCCCTGCCCCAAAGCACCAACCCCCATGTTGAGGGCATGCTACCTGGTACGGTTCAGGGGGGGGCGCTCGCTCGTCCCCACCAACTTTCCTGACCGGCCGGGCTGCGTGCTCGGTTAAGGGTCTGGTATGGATTTTGGGGGGACCCCCATGCCCTTTTTTCGGCGTAGGGGGTCCCCTTAAAATTCATACCAGACCGAAGGGCCTGGTATGCTCTTGGAGGGGGAACCTATGCCGATTTTTTATTTAAAATTTGGCGTGGAGTTCCCCCTCAAGATTCATACCAAACACAGTGCCTGGTGTTGACGGGGATCCAAGTCGGATCCCCGTTCATTGAAAGTCGGACGTATGTCAGCTTCAAGTCGCAGGGCAAAGTTGGATCCAAAGTAGGACGGTTGTCGTGTCGCACCAGTGTGAACCCGGCCTCAAGGAGACAGGGTACCTGTTTATTGGTGAGAGGTAATATGGTTTTCTCCATATATATTTTGTGCAAATATGAGCTTGCCACACCTGTTAGTGGTACAGGAGTTTAGCAAAGGTAGGAGGGGGCAACGTGGGACATGAATTTAAGAGTGCTCAAGGAAATTATGCAAATTAAGTAGGGCTGTGGAAATTAACTATTAATTCCTCGATTAATCTATACATTTTTTTGATCGGTACTCACCTCTCCGCCGGCTTCCAGGTCTTTAGGGAGTTCCGTCGGAGATCCGGTGACATCACAGACAGCGGTCGTGTCCATCTGAAGGGCTCCTTTGCTGTGCCTTCATATCTGCATGCCAGCGGGACCTTACTATCTGCCACACGTAAGGGCTGTTACTCTTCCCTCTATCACTTCCCTCTATAAACCTGGGATTCTACAGCCATCCACTGGGAGTTGTGATAGTTCCCTTCATGGAAAATCTACATGCCGATGGACTGATGTTAACCCCTCCTCATCTGGATTCAGCAGTGGTATCGTTGTACACATTTTTATACCAGTATCATACTAGGTTAACCTTTATTGTTTCTGTAACGAGCCCCTTGCTCGCTCGGTTCCACTCTCCCGACACTCCTCTGCTACTATTGGATCCTATTGCAGATCCCAACGTCTGATGGTTCGGTCATCCGATGCTCCAGGATTCAAGCTACAGCTATGTGACATTCTAATCCATTTGTGATAGCTCAGAACAAACACCAGGCAGGCTGTATGTAAGTTCAAACAGGAATCTCATTTTATTGGATGCACACACACACTCTTATACAGCAGTTTGAACACCCTGCCCCCAACAACCACTTTCCTATTTGGTCAATTGTAAAGTCCATTGTATTTCTCAATTAGGTTCTCTTGGCCATGCAAATGAGGACTTGAAACAGGGTCAGCAGGAATTGGTCCGATAGCTTGAATAGGAGAACTGAGATGTGTATTGACACAGAAGCCCCAGGGGGTAATTAAAGTACATAAACAAACAGTCTAACACAGAACAATGCTTTTCTTCCAGACCATGGAGCCGTCTGGAGGGGGGGTTAGCCTTAAGACTGGGCAGAAGACCCCCCACTGTGTAATAGATTCAAAGGAGAAATACTTCAGTATTCCAAGGCTCATGACAATACTCCCCCCTGGGAAACAGTCCAACAGCCACAGTGGGACCCCAAACGGGTCAACTCGAGGATGTTGGAAAAGTAGTCTTAAGGTTCCAGGTCCGTCTGCCGGGATAACCCATCCGCATTCCCGTTTTGAGGCCCTGGCCGATATTGTATGGTAAAATTGTACGGTTGCAAAGCCAGGCTCCACCTTAGTAATCGCCCGTTCTCTCCCGCCACCCGGTTAAGCCATATCAAGGGATTGTGGTCCGTCATGACGGTAAAAGAGCGTCCATGCACGTAGGGCTGCAATTTCTTTAAAGCCCAGACTAAGGCCAAACACTCTTTTTCCACGGCAGCATATCCAACTTCACGGGGTAACAATTTGCGGCTGAGATACGCCACTGGGTGCTCTTTCCCGTCATCGCCAACTTGGCTTAGTACGGCTCCCAGTCCGAACATGGAGGCATCTGTATGAATGACAAAGCGTTTGTTAGGATCAGGGGCCGCCAGTATGGGAGCTTGCGTTAGGGCGGTTTTTAACTGATGAAATGCTATCTCGCACTCCGGGGACCACAGGACCTGTCTAGGGAGAGTCTTTTTGGTCAGGTCCGTCCGGGGTTTGGCTATGTCACTATAGTGGGGTACAAACTTCCTGTAGTACCCTGCTGTCCCTAAAAATGCAAGTACCTGGGTCTTGGTTCTGGGAACCGGCCAGTTTAGGACGGCCTCTATTTTTGCAGGTTCTGGCCTCTGCTTCCAACATCCTACTCTATGTCCCAGATATTGTACCTCAGACATCCCGATATTACATTTGTCTGGCTTCAGGGTCAGGTCTGCGGCTCGGATCCTATCTAGCACTATTCCCAGGTGTCTAAGATGTTCCTCCCAGGTCTGGCTATAGATTGCGATGTCGTCAAGATATGCGCCTGAAAAATCTTGCAGACCATCAAGGAGTTCATCTATCATCCGCTGGAAGGTAGCCGAAACTGGTAAAGGCCGAACGGGGTGATGAAGGCCGACTTCGGAATTGCTTCTGCTTCCAAGGGAATCTGCCAGTAGCCCTTACACAAGTCAATAGTCGTCAGATAATGTCCCTGAGCTATTTTGTCCAGCAATTCGTCCACTCGGGGCATAGGGTAGGCATCTGTCACAGTACAGTCATTCAGTCGCCTATAGTCCACGCAAAATCTGGTCGTGCCATCCCGTTTCAGGACTAATACTACAGGGGAGGCCCAGGGGCTTGCTGATGGCTCGATCACCCCTAACTCGAGCATCTCCCTAATCTCCGCTCTCATCCCTTCTTGCACTGCTCCAGGAATCCTATAGGCTGGTTGTCTCAGGGGCTTCTGCCCGGGGGTCTCTACCTTGTGCACAGCTATGTGAGTGTACCCAGGGAGTGCCGAGAACATCTCCTGACGGTCCTGGAGTAATTCTCTGGCCTGTTCTCGTTCTTGGGATCCTAATCTATCTCCTAGCCGTATATCCTCCACACCCCCGGAACAGTTACTGATTTCGGGAAGCTCCAGCATCGGTTTTTTAACCATCAGATAAATTTAAAACATGTTCTATTTTTAAACAACGATGGAAAAAAGACCGATGGGGCCCATACACGATTGGTTTGTCTGATGAAAAAAGTCCATCGGACTGTTTTCATCTTTAAAACCTATCGTGTGTACAGGGCTTAACAGGTTCTTAAAGCTTTATCATACCACATGCAGTCCAGTGCGTTTTTATTCTGCATCAAGAACGCATGGAGAGTGTTTAACTTTGATTCCAATTACTTAGTTCACACCAGTACAGCGCATTCTAGTGCAGTCAACAAAAGTAGAATGTTGCATTGTTTCTTTATGGACCACATCTGGAAAGTGGCAAAATACATTGAGAATGCATCAAAAACACTCATGCAGAAACACATCTGGAACGCAGAAATTGTGGTGATTTGGCCATCAGGCTTGCACAGAATCTATACAGTGACAGATTTTGCATGCCAACCAGCAATAGTGTTAACTTCGATATATAAACTTTAGAAATGGCATTACATTCAACACTGGAAACTGCAAAATTTGGCACAGTTTCTGGAAAGAGTGGAACCTGGCAAATGACTTTTGGTTGATGCTTTTGATAGACCTGGTACAATCACTGGCGCACTCAGTCACTGCTATGAGAGCATTGTGTTTACGCCACTGGAGGGCAGGCGGAACTTCTACACAAGCCTTCGACATTTCCTATAAAAGGAGGTTATTGTTTGGCCAAATGCTGAATAACGCAATTAAGCGAATGACAGGAGGAAAAGTCTGGACTGTGGCCACAGACTAGTAAGAAGAACCCGCCATCCTTCACTCAAGCCTACTGAACTTCAGAAGGTGCAGGAGGCCAAATCTTATAGGACAGGCTGCAGATTTAACACATCAGTTGAGGTGCCTCAAAGTTACTTTTGACATAAAAAAAAGTCCAGAGCAAGCTGCTAAGATGGCTGGAAAGTCTTTTTGATGGTGCGTCCAACCAGTCTCTTCCAGTTGGGGCCAGGGAACCTGAGTGAAGTTGATGATTGTAGCCTCCTTCTGCAGGGTTTGGACGACAATCATCAAAGACCAGTGTGTCCAGAAGACAGGTGGGAGTACAATGGAGAATTCTAAAGTTGATCACAGAATCCATTTAATTTATGTCCAACAGATCTCAGAAGAGAAAATGTTTGCAAGATTTTTATACTGCTACAAGGGACATCATGCCAGTGATGCCAAAAACATAGAATCATCTGGGGGCCTTTTTCCCCAGTATTTCTAGTACCTAAGGCAGGAGCCTTCTGGCCTGTTTAAGTTTGAAGGAGTCAAATGTGTTCATACACTCCAAGAGGTTCCAGATGGAGTCCATGCAGACAGTCACTGAGACAGTTCAGCAGGAGGACCAGTTTGTATCAATCGACCGGCCGACTCATACTTCCATGTACCAATCAATGCCAAGCACCAGAGGCATGTGAGATTTGCGGTGGCCAGATGTCACTTCCAGTTCAGGTGTCTGCTTTTTACAGAATTGGCACAGCCCCAGGAATCTCTTTAAAGATCTTGTTGGCAGTGGTGGTACCTTGGGCCAGGTGGCACATGAGGGCATTTCAATTTGCCTTCTTCAGCCTATGAGCCAGGCTGTCTATGGATCAGAAAATCTTGTGCCTATACATATTCAACAAGAACTGGAATTTTGGACATTGCCACTGTGCTTCTTTCAGAGGCATGCCTCTCAGCCCAGGAGATAGGATGATTCTTAAGCCAGATGCCAGTCTCTGGGGCTGGGGAGTCTACAATCTGAAGAAACAAGTGCACGGCCATTGGATCACGGTGAAGCGCAGACTCCCCAAGTATCTTGAATGGAAGGAAGCCTTTTCTAGCATTGCAAGCCTTTCAGGATCTTTAAGGGGGCCTGAGTAAGGTTGACAACAAGACAGTAGTAGCCTACATTGCCTGACAAGGGGACACCAAAACTCTTTTCTTGTTACATCTTGCAAAGAAACTTTTCGTGGGGCAGAGAACCACTTACAGTCAGTTAAGGTTGATCTTCTTGCCAGTTAAGCTAAATCAATTATTGGTTTGGCTAGGCAGAATGGTTTTTCAACAAGTGCCTCATACCAATATTGGACCTATGGGGCGTTCCAGCAGTAGTTCTCAGGGAGACTTCACTGAACATGCAGCTTCTGATATTTGCAACAGGATACCAATGCAAAGACTCCATCATAAAAGATAGGTTCACGGTGCCATGGAAATTTCTGTTTGATCTTTGTCTCTGATCAAATGAAATCTTTTATAGCAAGGTCAGTAACAGCACCCAATACAATTAGACTACTTTTAATATGGAATAGGCGACACTAGAAGTTCAGGGATTCTCATCTGAGGTTGTTCAGACCTTGGTCACCAGAAGATCATCCATGAACGCTACATTTGAGAGGATATGAAAGAAGTTTGTTTTGTTTGCTCAGCAAAAGCTTTCTCTCCTGTGTTCCCTGCTCTAGCCAATATCCTTGACATTTTACTGTCAGCGCTAGAGGTTGGTCTGGCATACAACTCCATTTAAGGTACAGATCTCTACTTTATGTTTTCACAGGCTGCATATGGGTGCAAAAGCCAGTGACCAGATGCTTCTTTCAGATGACAATCTATATATGACCTTGAGGGAAATCATTGTTCCCTCTTGGATCTGAGAGCACCCTTTGCTCCAATAGGTTTCATTTCCATTGAAGTACCTCACTGTAAAACTAGTTCTCCTGACAGCAACTACTTCCGACAGAAGGATGTTGAAGATTGCAACACTTTTGCAAGGGTCCTTTGGTGTCTTTTTCTTTTCTTTTTTTACCAGAGAGAGGGATACCACATCTATCTCAAAAGTTCAATTTTAAAGTGGTATCCAGTTTCCAGAAAAACTGGGAAGTAGTCTCTACCAGTTTTCACACGAGAGTCACTGAGTGCACAGCAGGAAGACTTCTGTTTTTTTACACATGGTCGAGTTACTAACAGTGTACTTGGTCAAAAGAGGAAAGTGTACAATCTTTCCATTTTGACATTAGGCCCTCAAGAGTCATCCACTCTTAGGTTATCAGGGTGATTAGATTGGCATGCAGGAAGTGGGCTCTGAAACAATTGCAAGCCTATTTGACTAGAAGGGTGGCAGCCTTTGGGGCAGTTATGCCAGGATTGCTTGGAAAATATAGGTAAGGGCTGCTTGAAGGTCTGATGCGGCCTTCATTCCACCTTACAAACTAAATATGCGGCTAGCAAGTTTGGGACAAGCGAGATCAATTCTTTCTGGCATTAGCAGCTTTTCTTTGATTGTCAGTGTCTCTTTTCATTTGTTCTCTCCCACCCTATATTAGCTTTGGTATATCACGTTGTGTGCTGACGTGAGGTAGTCCAGGAAAACTGAAAATTGTTATCAAAGACTTACCGCAATTTTCCTTTCCTGGCCCATCCCCACATCAGCACACGACTCCCTCCCTAGTGGCCTGTCGCAGGCTAGGTTATCGAACATCTTAGTTAGGGGACGGGCTGTCTTTTAATCAGCTTGGAATCAGGCCCGGATTTACTCCCTTTGCCGCCCCAAGGCCGGGTCCTTCTTGCCCATGAGCAGGAAAAGTAAAAGACCCCTCCCATTTGCCTGACGCCGTGACGGAACATCGGGACTTGTTGATAGTAGTCGCCGGTCGGGACGCCGGGTCGGAACATGGGGACTTGCTGCTGGTGTTCTGCCGATGAGTGTCCCCCCGGCAGATAATGTCCCCCCTGTACTACGCAGGCGCAGCACTTGCGCAGTACGAACCAAAAGCGGGCCGACGGAAATAGCCGAAGATAAATCGCTCAGAGTCAGCTGAACACGGCGCCTGCGCAATGACGATGATATTGTGACAGACGCTACCGCACGCTCCCGATGCTCGTGCTACTCTGCAATGGGGTGGGTGCATTACTGTTATATCATTTAAGGGGCGGATAGCTACTGAAGAGGCCGAGTTTTAAATTGATGGGCAGAGCTGATAACTTGGGGGTGGTATTAGCAATATACTCGTGCAAAGCCGTCCAACAACATTGCAAAAGCCGCCCTTTATTTGTTTAAACACGCCCCGCTAAGACGTATAGTATATTGCTAAAAGCACGGCCAAGTTATCAGCTCTGCACAGCAATAGAAATCTCTGCCTCTTCTGTAGCTCTCCGCCCCTTAGACGATATAACAGTAATGCACCTGCCACCCTGCAGAGTAGCACGAGCATCGGGAGTGTAGGGCAGCGTCTGTCACAAGATGGTTGTCATTGCGCAGACGCCGTGTTCAGCTGACTCTGAGCTATTTATGTTCGGCTATTTTCGTCGGCCCCATTGTGGTTCGTACTGCGCAAGCTGCGCCTGCGCAGTACAGGGGGGACATTATCCGCTGGGGGACTTTTTTCGGCAGGACACCGGTGTTCTGCCGAAGAAGTTCCCCCCGGCTGATAAGGACCCCCTGTACTGCGCAGGCGCAGCGCTTGTGCAGTACGAACCTCAACGGAGCCGCCAAAAATAGCCAAAGATGTAGAGCTGAGAGTCAGCTCTACATGGCGCCTGCACAATGACTATGACACATGCCGCATGCTCCCGATGCTAGTGCTACTGTGCAAGGGGCAGGGGTGATTTTAGCAAAAAAGTACACGTCTTAGCAGGGCGTGTTAAAACAAATGGAGGGCGGGTTTTGCAATGTTGATGGGCGGATTTTGCAATGTTGATGGGCGGGTTTGCACGACCTATTTAACTAATGAACACAATGAATTTATCACAGTATCAGTGCAGATTTTGATAATTTGTTGTCCATAATTTTAAAATACCGCCTCTTTTTTGAGTTAAATAGTTTGTGCAAACCCCCCCCATCAACATTGCAAAATCCGCCCATCAACATTGCAAAACCTGCCCTCCATTTGTTTTAACACGCCCCGCTTAGACGTGTACGTGCTAAAATCACTCCCGCCCCTTGCAGAGTAGCACTAGCATCGGGAGTGTGCGGCATCGTCTGGCACAATGTCATAGTCACAATCCTGTCGTCCCGGCCGGTGTCCTGCCGAAAAAGGTCCTCCGGCGGATAAGGACCCCCCTGTACTGCGCAGGCGCCGTGTAGAGCTGACTCACAGCTCTACATCTTCGGCTATTTTCGGCGGCTCCGCGCTGCGCCTGCGCAGTACAGGGGGTCCTTATCCGCCGGGGGACCTTTTTCGGCAGGACACCGGCTGGGACGACAGGATTTTTTCACCCCCCTGTTGCCGCGGCGCCGCCCCTGCACCCACTGCCGCCCCGAGGCCTGGCCTCTGTGGCTTTGTCAGGAATCCGGCCCTGCTTGGAACAGGTGGTCACGTGGGGCTCCAGAGGAGGTGTTAACCCGTTGTGTGCTGATGTGAGGATGGGCCAGGAAAGGAAAATTACGATAAGTATTTGATAACAATTTATCAAATACAATATGTAGGACATACTAAACAAACACTATGCAAAGGCTTAAACAAGCATACAGTACATCTGATGTTCAGATGGACTTCCAACAGTACAGCCTCTCTAGACACGTTTACCAATCTCATAAAAAATTATTTAACAACCTTGACAATAACACTGATTCAATTCATTCCTGAGTCAAATGAACAAAGCAGGTTTACTAGATTATGTAATGCAGAAACAATATGGACACATTAACGTGGTACACTCCTCCCAGATGGTCTAAAAGAGAGTATTAAATTCATTACAATTTGTGTTTATTTATATATTGTGCTAAATATAAATTATGGCTTCATGTTATTATTGATACATGACCAGTTCTGTTATCTGACCAATTTTGTTGCCCATGCACTGGTAGATACTTAGGATATTTAGGTCTTTCAGTTTAGTTGATATCACAGTAGGGTCTATCAGTTTATCTGTGATATACCACTAGAGGGCAACATTTCAGTAGATGTGCTAAGACAAATGCATGTTATGATGGTGAGTGATACAATGTTTAAACTTTGTATCACTGTAATAATATCTGGATTCAGAAAGCTACTATACTGATATATATATATATATATATATATATATATATTATTTTTTATAACAAACGTTATACTTACCCCGATCCTCCTCTTCTGGGGTCTCCTACCCCCATATTTCCAAATAAATGTATTGGATGATAATTCTACAAGATGACAAAAAAACCGAGGCAACATCCAGAAGTCCCAGTATTAAGCCTTGTACACACGACCGAGTTTCTCGGCAAGAACCAGCAAGAAACTTGCTGGCAGAGCTTTCTTGCCGAGTAAATCGGTCGTGTGTACGCGGCTATCATGTTTCTCGTCAAGAAAACCGACAAGAATCTCGACGAGAAAAATAGAGAACCTGCTCTCTTTTTTCTTGTCGAGATTCTTGTCAGCAGGTTTCTCGACGAGAAAAGTGTGTGTGTGTACACTTACCTGTCCTCCGGAAAGCCCGCGCATACTCGAAATGACTTAGACGCATGCGCGGTAGCTTCCTAGGCATAGGTAGGGTGTAACAAGATGGCGGCGACGGCATCGAATGTGACGAGCGCACGCTCGTCATAGTCGATTACGTCACTGCGTTCGCTCCATTCAAAGAACCGCGGGTTCTTTGAAAGGAGCGTGTGTACACTCGGCCGGGACAAGTTTCTTGTCCAAGAATCTCGTCAAGAAAAACGACGTGTTTTTTCTTGACGAGATTCTCGGCCGTGTGTACGAGGCTTGAGAAGATTTTTGGTTTCCTGTAGGATAAAAAGTTTGTACACAAAATTCAGCTACATTTTGTGCTTTTTGAAATAGTAAGGTCACTTTGAATCTCAGACCACACCATAGACTCAGCAGTGTACAAGCTTCCCTGTCTGGATTTAACAATTGCTGTCCAGAACCACTGTAGTCAATGATGAGCTGAGAGAGTGTAAGGTCGGTATCTTCCATGACATGCCTTTTCAATCATTTCCTCATCCTGACAGTTTGAGACAAGAACCAGCAGAAGTGTTGCTCAGACTCTTCCAAAAAATAAAAAGTATCGGATTCAGTACAAATGGATTTACATATAGCTGTATGAGATTTCAGTTTATGACAGCCACACTTAAAATGAGATCTACCATCCTATCACTGAGTAGTAGAAGTCCCTACAAGAATTAGGATCTTCCCTTCAAAAAGAATATATCAGGAGGACCCTCATACAGAGCCCCAACACCAGACCCTAGTTTTACTCACAAGTTACGACAAACTAAAGCCTTATACACACTAGTAGTTTTTTTTTCGTTCAACCCAGGAGGAGAAGCCGCTGTACTAACTATCCAAAATCGATTTCCCCTGCTGTTCAGTTGTCATGCCTCTTCGACAGAAGCCGGTCGAACAGCCGCCTTTTGTTGGAGTAAATGCTTCTATTGAACTGGCCGATGCCGCCAGACATTTGGCCCATGTGTATTAGACTTAAGAGTAAAACTGATTTTCATATTTTCAGATTGTAAAGAGTTCAGAAATGTCTTCTTTACATGTGTATGTAGTAATTGTGTAAATAGGGCCCTAGACAAGGTAGCAGTTTTGGCTCATCCATTCCTTCTATTGACATTGTCAAGAAATGCAAGAGGCACAGAGAAGCCACTCAATTTGAATTGTTTGTACTGTCATATCCATCTCATCAGACACCAACTGCATGCATGTGCATTGCCCATTGTGAAATGACAGGCAGGTGCACAGCTCTGACCAATTGCACTATACCCATAGTTTACTACAGGGGAAATAATGTTGTAGTTGAGCTCGCTGGACATCCACCAGACTCTAGGTTCCTGCCTAGGTTGGCCCCTGGATGATCTGTCTCTGGGCAATCCTTTTTAACTTTTCTTCTTTTTTCATTGAGTCCACGGATGTGCCCCTATAGAAAGTGGCTTCCTTTGGTGGGACATTGAGAAGAGGAGGAGCTAGGAGTGCTGGCAGGGGACCCGAGAAGAGAAGGACCTGCTGCATGTTTTGTTTACCTGCAGAGAGCAGGTAAGTATAACACGATTGTTTTTCTTTTTTTAATTTAGCCTTTACAATCACTTTGAATTTAAGTTTTTGCCTCTTCTCCTATATCAATCAGCTGGGGTAGGGCAGAACTGTCAGGTAGGCTGCACAGAGCCTGTAAATTTCTAATAGCCACCCTGATTGTACATACACAAGAAGCTGACATGCTTTTAGCTTTTAGCAATATGTATTAGTATGTATTTCCTGCCAGGAGATCCTGTCAGTAACATCACATCTTGTTTTGGGTTGACAATGCCAAGCTACTGCCTTATAATTAGAAACATTAAAAGTATCAACTGTAAACTGCAGTCATTTGGCCATTGTGCCACTTATTCAGGGCCGGTGCTATCACTAGGCAAACTAGGCAGCTGCCCAGGGTGCACTGCTGCCCAGGGCGCCCGGCCACTGGTGTTTCTACTCTCTTCTCTCTGCAGCAAGCAACTAAGCATAAGCAGGCAGCCACTTCTCCATTCCCACATAGTGTCAGAGCCGCAGCGGTGGCGGAGGACTGTGTCTGTGTTCTGACTATTTATTACAGTGGATCTCTACGGTATAGTGGCAATCCTGATCACAGACAGCACAAGGCCAGCTCAGGGTTTAGTGGATTATTCATCACTATTAGTCCCTCAAGTTACCCATGAACAACCTCAATGTCATGATTGATCAGTTTAAGCTGTTGACAGCGAACCAAACTGTTTTGAAGGAAGTTACCCTATTTGTGCCCTAATCACATTGCATATATTTAGGCATATAGCTACCTACATGTGCCATGCCTTCTCTAGTTCTGGCCACTTCCATGTAGTACAGTTGACCCCAGTGAAATATACTGGTTTAGCAGGTTAGACACTGCTAAACTGTCGATTATAAAAAAGGTCTCAACAGAACTTCAGACAAACAAGATTCAATTAGATAAACCATCATCAATTTGGGGGTAAAATAAGGTAGAACTTTGGGTGTGTTAAAAAAAACATGTCGGGTGTGTTAAAAAGCATAAACTAGTTTGTCAACCACTATATATGCCGGTCCAATTAATCAAAGCCCGAATGACTTCCATTAACATATGAATTTTAGAAACTTCACATTCACAACCCCCAAACACATGTACAAGAACTTCAGGTGGAGCCAATTAAGCTTCACTTCAACCATTGGGCAGCTTTTAAGTAAAACTTTTACATGCTTTTAGCAGATCTTCTTACAGGATATAGCTTGGATTCAGGGCTACACACAAACACTAACGAGAATTGTGGGTAACTCTGAAGTCCCATTCCATAAAACGTTTCTAACTATAGTTTCTATCTAGTGATTACAGGGCAACATTCATTACATCTACTTCCACTACTGAAAGCTGCTAACATGATTAACTTAAAGTAGAAATATAGTGCACTCAAGGCCCAACAGGGGGTGGATCAATGGGTACCTGAGCCTACTCCTATCTTTAATTATGTTTGAGGTCTCCAATTAGCAGTTATGCTATGTTACTGAATAATTTTCTTCCAGATTCACCTCTTAAGCCATGTACACACGATCGGTTTTACAGATGAAAACAGTCCGATGGACTGTTTTCATTGGACGAACCGATCGTGTATGGGCCCCATCTGTCTTTTTTTCATCGGTGTGAAAAAATAGAACATGTTTTAAATTTATCCGACGGGAAAAAAAACGATAGCAAAATCCGATCGTCTGTGTGGAACTCCATCGGAGAAAAAACCCACGCATGCTCAGAATCAAGTCGACACATGCTCAGAAGCATTGAACTTCATTTTTCTCGGCTCGTCTGAGTGTTTTACGTCACGGCGTTTGGGACAGTCAGATTTTTGACTGATGGTGTGTAGGCAAGACTGATGGAAGTCAGCTTCATCGGATTTCCGATGGAAAAATCCATTGGATTAGAATCCATAGGAAATCCGATCGTGTGTACAGGGCTTTAAAGTAGTGTCCCAGTGGGAACAGGATGTTGGAGCCTTTGAAGAGGAAAAAGAAAGAAGTTCTACAATCTGTTACCCACTGCTCATTGAATGTGGTTCAATGCCTTTCTCAATTATACTGTATATAGTTTCGAGGATGCATTATACACTGGCCAGACTGGCTCGAATGGAAGATCATGGGGATTTGATACATCTCCTATGGAGGTGCCCAAAGTTGAACTTGCATTGGAAGAAGGTCATAGATACTCTTAACCGGGTCATCCAGGTTCAGATCCCAGAAGACCCTAAATATTGTCTGTTGGGTATATTAGATGACCTTTTGGTTGAGGACACTCCAAGACAGGCCATTGCCAGAGCCCTTTTTCAGGCCCGCAAACTAATTTTGAGGCACTGGAAGTCTACAGAGCCTCCTACAGTGAAAGAATGGATTACGCAAATGCGTGAGACCATCCGACTTGAGAAGTTAATTTACCAACACAGAGGTAGCAGGGGAAAATTTGATAAATTGTGGTCCTCGTGGCTAGATGTCCCTGGTTTAGCTCCCATGGACCTAGTCATGGACTGTGTACTTCAATAGTTGTGATGATATTGTACTCTAAGCTGGATGACTTTGTAACAATGGTTTAACAATGACATTTAATTGTACTTTCTATAAGAGTAAACTGTACATCATTGTATGGTATGAGGTACACTGTTTTCCACGCTTGAATGTTATATGCTGTCTTTCGTATCCATTGTGTTCTGGATTTTTGTATCCCTTATTTTTTATGCCCAATAAAAATCTTTTGTTTGAGGGGGAAAAAAAAAAAGTAGAAATATATCGGCAAAACTTTATTTATTTATTTATTTATTTTCATTTTGGATAGATCAAGGGAGGGTTATAACCCCTGTCGGAAATTTTTTCGCCACCAGTGTCCCATTGTGGAGATTTCCCTTACTTTCTGTCCCATAGCCAAACAGGAAATGAGAGTAAATCCCTGCAAATTAGGGGAATTCATTGGGGACCCCCAAGTCACCAGAACTAGCATCCCCATTGGAAGATTTCTAGTCTATTACTTTGCTGGGGACAACCCAAAATTTGTGATTTTTTTTTTTTTACTTTCACTTGCAATGATAATGGTATCAGGGGCACAGAGAGCTATAAAATCTGACAAGCCTTCTAATCCCTCTCCACTCTATCGAAAACTAAAGAAAAAGTTTGGCCTTTAGTTATACTTTAACCACTTGCCGACCAGCTCACGCAGATATACTACGGCAGGGTGGCAGAGCTGCGCGAATCGCCGTACCTGAATCGCTGCACGCTGTGGGAGCATGCCCGCGGGTTGGGCAGACTCAATGTCTGCCGGTGACCCGCGATCGCCTAGTACAGAGGCAGAATGGGGATCTGCCAGTCAGTGGCGTACCAAGTAGGGGGGCGGACCGCCCCGGGTACCACACACTGGGGGGTGTCAGGCAGGCTCCCCCCTCCGCGACTGAAGCGGGTTTATGCAGCGCCGTGGTGACAGGCAGGTTAGAGCAGGGAGAGAGAGGCGAGCTGCAGGCAGTGGTGTTGCAAGGGGGGGTGGGGGTGTGGGGTGACACCACTGCACCTGACCCTTCTCTTGCAGCTGCGGGCGGGATGTCACACAGGCACAGCCGAGCAGAGTGAAGCCGCCTCCCCTCCAGTGTTTATGTGTACACAGGGGGAGGGGACCTGCTGTGCCTGTGCCGCGCTGATCTGAGGCACTGAATGGGTTGGGGCTGGGTCTGCACTGAAGGGGAATCTGTGCTGAAGGGGGGTCTGTGCTGAAGGAGGGGGTCTGCACTGAAGGGGGGTCTGCGCACTGAAGGGGGGTCTGTGATGAAGGGGGGGTCTGTGCTGAAGCAGGGGGTCTGCACTGAAGGGGGGTCTAGGCTGAAGGAGGGGCTCTGTGCTGAAGGGGGGTCTTAGGGGCAGATGAAGACCACATTACTTTCTACCAAGAGAGAGTAGAACTTAGAATAGTGCTTGGATTTATCTTCAAGGATTCTCATTCCTCTAACCTCTCGGAGCAATGGGCCCTGCCAACCTTTTCAGACTCAAGTTTGGCTCCCTCCACAAGCTTGACATTGCCAACGTAATAAGATGTTATCTTCAAGGGTCTCACCTGACTTATTTATCATCCCCTGGGGAAGGAACAAAGGCAGGGAGGCTCCTTTAACCGCTTGCCGACTGGGCCATAGCCGAAAGACGACTACAGCATGGTTGGATAACTCTGGGAGGGCGTACTATAATGTCCTCCCAGAATCACGCTCCCGCGCGCCCCCTGGGCGTGACCCGGCATGTCACAAATCGGGGTAAAGAGCCAATGACAGCAGCCCTTTACCACGTGATCACTCCGTCCAATGACGGAGTGATCACTTGTAAACAAACTGGAGCATTTCCGGTTCGGCTCCTCCCCTCTCCTCACACCAATCGGTACAGTGTGTTAGGAGAGGAGGGAGCCGGTGCAGCAGCGCTGTAGGCTGGATCAGAAGTGCCCACAGTGCTGATCTGTGCCCATCCCTGGCTCATCCACATTCCTGCTCAGCCATGCTCCATCCCTGGCTCATCCACCCACATCCATTCTCCATCCCTGGCTCATCCATCCAGATTCATGCTCAGCCATGCTCCATTCCTGGCTCATCCACCCACATCCATTCTCCATCCCTGGCTCATCCATCCACATTCGGGCTCATCCATGCTCTATCCCTGGCTCATCCATCCACATTCATGCTCATCCATGCTCCATCCCTGGCTCATCCATCCTCATTCATGCTCCATCCTCATTCATGCTCCATCCCTGGCTCATCCATCAACATTCATGCTCCATCCCTGGCTCATCCATCTACATTCAGGCTCATCCATGGCTCATTCATGCCACATCAGTGATCATCTGTGCCACATCAGTGATTATCCGTGCCACATCAGTGATCATCTGTGACACATCGGTGATCATCCATGCCACATCAGTGCTCATCCATGCCACATCAGTGATCATACGTGCCACATTAGTGATCATACGTGCCACATCCATGCCACATCAGTGCTCATTCATGCCACATTAGTGCTCATTCATGCCACATTAGTGCTCATTCATGCCACATCACTACTCATCTGTGCCACATCCTTGCACATCAGTGCTCATCCGTGCCACATTCATGCCACGTCAGTTCTCATCTGTGCCACATCAGTGCTCATCCATGCCACATCCATGCCACATCAGTGCTCATCCATGCCACATCAGTTATCATCTGTGCCACATCAGTTCTCATCCCTGCCACATCAGTGCTTATCCGTGCCACATTCATGCCACTACAGTGCCCATCAGTGCCTCACAAAAGTGTAATAGGTAGTCAAATTAAATTTGAAATTTATGTCCCTAGAACGCCTGATGGTGCTCCCTGCATGTTGGGCCTCTATACGTGGCCAGGCTGTGTAAAAGTCTCACATATGTGGTATCATCATACTCAGGAGGAGTACCAGAATATATTTTGGGGTGTAATTTTTGCAATGTACATGCTATGTGTTAGAAATGTAAAGGTGAATAAATTCTGCGCTATTCCTGGTGCTAAATGAACACTGTAAATAAAAATGTATGATGAAGTTGATGCAGCAATCTCAAAGGAATTAAATACTAAATCCAGAACCAATATAATAAAACAGAAAAAGATGCGCAAAAACTGTATGAATGATGAGTGACCAAAGAATCAGTGAAAGATTCACATATATAACCTAAAAGGGTTAACAAATAATGAAATGACCAGTTTCACTGAAAAAATTATGGGTAAAATTAATTAGTGAAATAGTCTGTGTTACTAAAAAAATGTGTGCTTAAAATAAATAGTAATGTAGCACTACCCCCGTAGGAGCTGCTGGTTAGTTTTGGTCTGCCGTTACCCCACTGTTCTCCGTGTTGGCTCAAAGTCTAGGGTTAAAGTTGCAAAAAACACGGTTTCCAGTCACTGAGTCTTTTCCAATGCTTCTTTTAGTAAACACATGGTTAGCAGAATGAGGGATGGAGGGTTAGGGGATGTTCAGGTACCTGATGCAGATCACTGAGGAAAACTTGAGATCCTGGAGACAGGTACACTCGCTGTCATTGGATCTTGCTCACCCGGATAGGCCTCTCTCACCGGCCTAGCAGCCGGGATGATGCACGGACAAAAATGGAAAGTCTCTGCCACAGACTTAGTAATCAGAATTTCAAAGTTCAAGCACGACTGCACAGTATGAGAAAGTCCTTTAAGCCGACCTGGCAATACTGTGAGGCAGGTTGGTTTGGATACATCCACCAATTGAGGCCCCAGGCTCCTCTCGAGATACCAGCCTTCCCCTGCTTATTCTCCAAGATGAGTCCTCCCCTGGTTCCTTCAACTGCTCGGCTTCTTCCCGCAGGACAGACAGCACAGGATCACTCTCGAAGCAGTAGGCCCCAGATAGCTTCTGGGCCTACCTCCGGTAACGAAACCTCGGGCCAGTAGGCCCCGAGGCAGAAGAGGGGTTGTCACATACCTTCGGCCAGGGTGGCCATGAGGTGAAAGAGCCTCTCCAAAAATGGCGTCCGCCCCTTAAGTACCCTCTCCCAGCATGCCCAGCGGTATCAACCTCCCGCTAGGTTGCCTCTGGGAAAAAGCACCCAATACGCCTCGGCTTGTTGTACCTTCCAACATGAACCAGAGGTGGCAGCGACACCTGCTGGTAACCGCGGGAAATACATCCAACTCAGCCAAGGCTGGAATATAGGCCAATTTAGCCAAAACATAGAATCTGAACTAACTACAGTTCAGACATCCTACTAAATTTAGATAATAGCACCTGGTCAACAGGAGCAGGGCACTACATACTCCCCCTGCTACATAAAGACGCTGTCCTCAGTGTCTGTAAAAAACGTACTCTCAATCCTGAGAGCCAGTACCTGAACCGCAAAACTTGGATGGGAAGGGAAAAAATAAGGGAAATAAACAATTTTACAAATCTTAAAATACAGAGTATAAACACACAGTAATACCACATTTACACATGTCAACCCCCTAACCTCTGTCTAAACCACCCACATTCCATCAGTCTTGACAGCAGATCAGGTTCACCTAAAAAACAAAGGCACACAGGCAAATATATAAAATAACATTTCTGTACATTGCTGGAGAAAAGCTACACTTCCAAGAAGTGGAACTTCGATTCTCGCTTTAAATATATACAAGCTAAATTGCAAACTTCAGAAGTCCAATCCCTTCCTAGAGGAAACTTCCACCACCTAGTGGCAGAAATCTATAACATAACAAAGAGTCCTTTTTAGTGGTGCCAAGTGATGAAGTAAGTAAAGAATCTTGACCTCGAAGTTCTCCCCACCCCCAACACTATCTGACTATGTAACCCCACAGTCCATTTTTGGGATAGAGACTCTTTTGGTAAAGCAAAAATAAAGTCAGAACAGCCCCTCTGGACGTTTACCAATAAAATCGGGGGTCTGGCAGAGTTACTGGTTTCCCCTCTTTATCCAGTCAGTGTGGTGATAAAGTACAGGATGTTGTCCTTTCCGGGCCTGCAAATGACCACCTTGTCAGCATAAATGTGCCGACCCTAACTCCAGTGTAACAGGCACCCACTGAAACGCTTATCCATCTTGGAAGAATAGCCAGCTCTCCTGAAGGGCTTTGGTACTGACAAGTAGTCCCAAATAACTTCACCGTACCACCGCTCTCGGTTGGACTCAATTTCCTGCATTACTTCTTTAGGAACATAAGGGAACTCCGTGGCAACTCTCTTAATGAGAACCCTTTGCAGACGGGCAAGCCTCTGCAAAGATCGGGTGCTTCCCAGTCCCAGAGGTACACACGAGTTAGGAGATTTGTGCACCATGGACCTGACAGACAGTTTTTCAGGTGCAAGACTACTGGCAACTTTAGACATAGTCTCGTTAGTAGTGCTGTGTGGCTCCACACTAGGCGATGTTCTCCCAGAGTCCATTGCTGTCCAATCTGTGAAAGCATAGGTGGAAGCAAC
The DNA here is from genome assembly GCA_029206835.1 of Rana muscosa. Classification (NCBI taxonomy): domain Eukaryota; kingdom Metazoa; phylum Chordata; class Amphibia; order Anura; family Ranidae; genus Rana; species Rana muscosa. Next base: position 261,929,371 of record CM055119.1, on the reverse strand, counting down.
ATCTTCACCCTGAGCCCACGGCAGTTCCTGGAACATTGTCTCAAAAAGATCGTCGTCCCCTGAAACATCAGACAGGGAGTCTATTTCAGAGTCCCTTAACTCCTCTGCAGGCAAATATTTGCTAACAGTCCCAGATATGTTCCCCCTTGATCTCTCACCCATTCCTGTCATGGATGCTCCAGGGTTCAGGCTCTCCTCTGGCTCCGGTTCGGGCAGTCCTTGGGGTAGGCTTCGCCCGCGGCCGTGGGAAGCTTTCACATATCCCACCTTCTTGAGGACAGGTGCAGCGGGGATAGGTGTAGCGGAGGTAGATACAGCGGAGGTAACAGCAGTGGCAATGTCTGCTGATGACTCCTCAAGGGCAGTAACAGCGCCATCTCCCTCTGGAATAGTCACTGTAGCGCATGTGTCAAGCGCAGGTCTAGCCGCAGTAACAAAGGCCGCAGCCTCCTTGGTAGCGATGCCCGTGGCCCAGTCCAACCGGTAGGCACGGGGTGGCATGGTGGGTTGCTCTACGGCAAACAGGTACTCCCCGCAGTGTAGGCACCGAAAAAATGGACGGGGGTTTACAGCCAGTCCTTCGCACAGCATACCCAATGCTTCAACATCTCCGACCACGTACAGCATGAACCGCTCCCACGGTTTCAAACGAATACTGGAATCCATCAGCAGGGTTCCGGATGACATGGCACCTGCAATGGCGCTGGAAGAAAACATCCTGGGTCCCATGGCCGATGGCACCAAAGAAAAGGAAGACATAGCTGCACTCCGACCTTCTCTGTTTGATCACGGGACTTCTTCTCTTTGGCGCCAGACACACATACGCGTCTCACGCAGCAATGAGCGGAAACTCCTCCCACTTGTTCCTCTGGTCACGTAGCTCCCGGGCTTTCTTGGCTCCGCCTGTAACCTACGCAGCCAGAGAGTGATCTGCACTTAACCCCTTTCTTTCTGTACAAAAAAAACAGTCCAGAGCCCTCTTTAGTGCGAACCCTCAGTGAATGACTTTCTTAAGTTGCTAGGGGCAAAGGCAATATCCCGGACGAGCCCCCACGTGTAACACTACCCCCGTAGGAGCTGCTGGTTAGTTTTGGTCTGCCGTTACCCCACTTATCTCCGTGTTGGCTCAAAGTCTAGGGTTAAAGTTGCATAAAACACGGTTGCCAGTCACTGAGTCTTTTCCAATGCTTCTTTTATTAAACACAACGTTAGCAGAATGAGGGATGGAGGGTTAGGGGATGTTCAGGTACCTGATGCAGATCACTGAGGAAAACTTGAGATCCTGAAGACAGGTACACTCGCTGTCATTGGATCTTGCTTACCCGGATAGGCCCCTCTCACCTGCCTAGCAGCCGGGATGATGCACGGACAAAAATGGAAAGTCTCTGCCACAGACTTAGTAATCAGAATTTCAAAGTTCAAGCACGACTGCACAGTTTGAGAAAGTCCTTTAAGCCGACCCGGCAATACTGTGAGTCAGGTTGGTTTGGATACATCCTCCAATTGAGGCCCCAGGCTCCTCTCGAGATACCAGCCTTCCACTGCTTATTCTCCAAGACGAGTCCTCCACCTGCTTCCTTTAACTGCTCGGCTTCTTCCCGCAGGACAGACAGCACAGGATCACTCTCGAACCAGTAGGCCCCAGATAGCTTCTGGGCCTACCTCCGGTAACGAAACCTCGGGCCAGTAGGCCCGAGGCAGAAGAGGAGTTGTCACATACCTCCGGCCAGGGTGGCCATGAGGTGAAAGAGCCTCTCCAAAAATGGCGTCCGCCCCTTAAGTACCCTCTCCCAGCATGCCCAGCGGTATCAACCTCCCGCTAGGTTGCCTCTGGGAAAAAGCACCCAATACGCCTCGGCTTGTTGTACCTTCCAACACGAACCGCAGTCCGTTGGTCTGCGAGTGCACGCTGGTCTGCGAGTGCACGCGGGTCCGTTGGCCTGCAAGTGCACGCTGGTCTGCGAGTGCACGCGGGTCTGTTGGTCTGCGAGTGCACGTTGGTCTGCAAGTGCACGCGGGTCCGTTGGTCTGCGAGTGCACGCTGGTCTGCGAGTGCACGCGGGTCCGTTGGTCTGCGAGTGCACGCTGGTCTGCGGGTGCACACGGGTCCGTTGGTCTGCGGGTGCACGCTGGTCTGCGGGTGCACGCGGGTCCGTTGGTCTGCGAGTGCACGCTGGTCTGCGGATGCACGCGGGTCCATTGGTCTGCAAGTGCACGCTGGTCTGCGAGTGCAGGCGGGTCCGTTGGTCTGCGAGTGCACGCTGGTCTGCGAGTGCACGCGGGTCCGTTGGTCTGCGAGTGCACGCTGGTCTGCGAGTGCACGCGGGTCCGTTGGTCTGCGAGTGCATGCTGGTCTGCGAGTGCACGCGGGTCCGTTGGTCTGCGAGTGCACGCTGGTCTGCGGGTGCACGTAGGTCCGTTGGTCTGCGGGTGCACGTAGGTCTGCGTGGTACCTGTGTATTGTCTTGTTGAGTACCTGTGTATTGTCTTGTTGAATAGTTGGGTCAGGAAGCTAGTGTTAGGTAATTTGGACAGGGTATAATCTCGAATCCTCATTAAATTAATAGGTACGATGCCCGGCGGGTGTGGCGAGGCGACTCGGTGTACATCTTGCAGCATGTATGCGTTCCTTGATCATCTGATCGAGGGCGATTACTGCTGTGCAAAATGTAAGCACATTGTTTCCCTGGAAGCCCAGGTTCTGAATCTAGGGAAGCAACTGTCAGCACTGGGAAGACCCTCCACACTAAAGGAGAGCTGGATACGTACCCGGCAGGTGATGGCAGGGGCCAGCACAGATGTGGGTGGAGACAAAGGTTCAGGCACTAGAAAATAGTAGATGTGTGACAGTCAGGAAGGGTAGAGGGCGAAGTGCCAGGGAGGCCGATCCAGGGCTGGAGCATCCGAATAAGTATGCTCCATTGAGTGACATTGGTGAAACCAGTCAGGGACCAGCACTGCTGGAGCTGAGGGACTCTCCTAGCTGCCGGGGGAAGAACTCCTCCAGTGAGAGTGGGGGGAAGCGAAGGGAAAGGAAAGACAGATTCTGGTGGTAGGGGACTCAATTCTTAGAAGGACAGAGAGGGCAATCTGTAACAAAGACCTGAAGCGCTGAACTGTATGTTGTCTACCGGGCGCTCGGGTTCGGCACATCACGGATCTGGTGGACAGATTACTGGGAGGGGCTGGGGAAGACCCAGCTGTCATGGTGCACGTTGGCACCAATGACAAAGTCAGAGGCAGATGGAGTGTCCTAAAGAACGATTTTAGGGACTTGGGAGCTAAATTGAGGAAAAGGACCTCCAAGGTAGTATTCTCAGGAATACTACCGGTACATCGAGCCACACCAGAAAGGCAGAGGGAGGTTAGGGAAGTGAACAAGTGGCTGAAGAGCTGGTGTATTAAGGAGGGTTTTGGGTTCCTGGAGGACTGGGCCGACTCCTCAGTCGATAACCAGTACTATAGAAGGGACGGACTGCACCTAAATGAGGAGGGTGCAGATCAGCTGGGAATAAGGATGGCCAAAAAGTTAGAGGGGTTTTTAAACTAGGCGACGGGGGGGAGGGTCCAGAGATAGTGAGAGTCAGCGGGGAACATATTCTAGAGGGTAGTATTAGGGGCATTAGTGGTAGGGTAACCAAAGCACATAAACCCAAGGTAAGTATAGTAGCAAGTCCTAGTTGCAATCTGGGAACACCCAAGAGGATAGTATGTGACCGGTCAAAATATATTAATGCATTAAAGTGTCTGTTCACCAATGCCAGAAGTCTGCCAAGCAAAATAGGTGAGTTGGAAGCTCTGGCGCATGAGGAGAGCTATGATGTAATCGGTATTGCTGAAACTTGGCTTCATTCCTCACTAGAGTTGAGCGGACACCTGGATGTTCGGGTTCGACGGGTTCGGCCGAACTTCGGAAAAAAGTTCGGGTTCGGGACCGAACTTTAACCCGAACCCGGACCCGAACCCGAACCCCATTGAAGTCAATTGGGCCCCGGACTTCTAAGGACTAAAAAGGCTCTAAAAAGGTAATGGAAAGGGCTAGAGGGCTGCAAATGGCAGCAAAATGTTGTTAAGAGCATGGCAAGTGCTCTGCAAACAAATGTGGATAGGGAAATAACTTAAAATAACATAAAAAAAAAAAAAAAAAAATAATAATCTTGACCTAGGAGGACGAGGTCCATATGGAGTAGGAGGTTGAAGTGGCGGTGGATGTGGCTGTGTAGGTGGAAGCGGCGGTGGAGGAGGACGAGGTAGCCAACACTGATTCAAAAATACAACAATGGCTGTGTAATGCCGGTGATGTGTCGAATTCTGTCCCCCGTCAAATAGTGTCCACCCTGTACTGCGCTTGCTCAGTATGTAGGACAAGGGGATTTCTAAAATCTCCCAAGACGAACGGCGCCTGCGTGGTGAGTTCAGGTGAAGGCCACACCATCCGTGGTTAAAGACGAGCCAAGTGAGGCCGTGCCCGAAGCGTGGCGATCGAACCGAGCCCGTGAGGGGCCCTGTTACTATGTGCTACCGTATGTCCACTTGGATGGTGGGGCTTGAACCTGCACTCACAGCGCAGGCGCCGTTCATCTTCGGAGATTTTGTGAATCTCCTTGTCCTCTGTACTGCGCAAGCGCTGCGCCTTCGCAGTATGGGCCGGACACAATCCGATGGCCGGACAGTTTTTGTCACAACACCGGTATACATGTCTATTCTGCACAAGGTACGGACAAGTCCTGTGGGATCCATGCCTGGTTCATTTTAATGAACGTGAGCTTGTCCACATTGGCTCTGGACAGGCGGCTGCGCTTGTGTGTGATAACGCCCCCTGCCGTGCTAAATACACGTTCAGATAATACACTGGCTGCAGGGCAGGCCAGCACCTCCAAGGCATAAAGGGCAAGCTCAGGCCATGTGCCCAATTTGGAGACCCAGAAGTTAAAGGGGGCAGACCCGTCATCCAGTACGTGTAGGCCTGTGGACACATACTGCTCAACCATGTTGGTGAAATGCTGCCTCCTGCTAAGACGTTCCATCTCAGCTGGTGGTGCTGGTTGTTGTGGCGTGCTGACAAAGCTTTTCCACATTTCAGCCATGCTAACCCTGCCTTCTGAGGTGCTGCCGGTGCCCCGGCTGCGTTGGCGACCTCTTCCTCCTCCTCTGCCTTCGCCTTGTGCTTCCACCGTATGCCCGCTGTCAGGTGGGAATGCCACCAGCAGCGCGTCTACCAGCGTGCGCTTGTACTCGCGCATCTTACGATCCCGCTCCAGTGAGGGAATTAAGGACGGTACGTTGTCCTTGTAACGGGGATCCAGCAGGGTGGCCACCCAGTAATCAGCACCAGTTAAAATGTGGGCAACTCGGCGGTCATTGCGGAAACACTGCAGCATGTAATCGCTCATGTGTGCCAGGCTGCCCAGAGGCAAAGAAAAGCTGTCCTCTGTGGGAGGTGTATCGTCTGTGTCCTCTGTATCCCCCCAGCCACGCACCAGTGATGGCCACGAGCTGGTCTGGGTGCCACCCTGCTGTAAAAATGCCTCCTCCTCCTCCTCCTCCTCCTCCTCCATCTCCTCCTCCACCTCGTCATCCTCCAGAACTGTTCCCTTTCTGCCGGACAATTGTGTACCTGGCGTTTGTTGGTGCAGGAACCCACCCTCGTAGCCACTTGTGAAAGACTGCCCTGAAAGCCTTTGAAATGATCCCGCTTCCTCCTCCTCCTCCTCATCCTCCTGTGCCACATCCTCTTCCATCATCGCCCGAAGCGTTTTTTCAAGGAGGCATAGAACTGGGATAGTAACGCTAAGAACGGCGTCATTGGCACTGGACATGTTGGTGGAGTACTCGAAACAGTGCAACAAGGCACACAGGTCTCGCATGGAGGCCCAGTTATTGGTGGTGAAGTGGTGCTGTTCCGCAGAGCGACTCACGCGTGATTGCTGCAGCTGAAACTCCACTATCGCCTGCTGCTGCTCGCACAGTCTGGCCAGCATGTGCAAGGTGGAGTTCCACCTTGTGGGCACGTCACATATGAGGCGGTGAGCGGGAAGGCCGAATTTACGCTGCAGCGCTGACAGGCGAGCAGCAGCAGGGTGAGAACGCTGAAAGTGCGCACACACAGCCCGCACTTTCTGCAGCAGCTCTGGCATATTGGGGTAATTTTTAAGGAACCTCTGGACCACCAAGTTCAGCACATGCGCTAGGCAAGGGATGTGCGTCAAACCGGCTAGGCCCAGAGCTGCTACGAGATTTCGCCCATTATCGCACACCACCAGGCCGGGCTTGAGGCTCACTGACAGCAACCACTCATTGGTCTGTTGTTCCATGTCCCTCCACAACTCCTGCGCGGTGTGGGGTTTTTCCCCCAAACAGGAAAGTTTTAAAACTGCCTGCTGTCGTTTACCCCTGGCTGTGCTGAAGTTGGTGGTGAAGGTGTTACGCTGACCGGATGAGGAGGCGGTAGGATGAGGAGGCGGTAGAGGATGAGGAAGCGGAGTAGGAGGAGTTAGCAACAGGAGGCAAACTGAAGCGCCCTGCAATCCTCGGTGGTGGAAGGACATGCGCCAAACTGCTATCTGCCTCAAGCCCAGCCGCCACTGCATTTACCCAGTGTGCTGTTAGGGAGATATAACGTCCCTGACTGTGCTTACTGGTCCACGCATCCGTAGTTAGGTGGACCTTGCCACAGATGGCATTGCGCAGTGCACACCTGATTTTGTCCCCCACTTGGTTGTGCAGGGAAGGGATGGCTCGCCTGGAAAAATAGTGGCGGCTGGGCACGACGTACTGTGGGACAGCCAATGCCATCAGGCTTTTAAAACTCTGCGTCTCCACCAGACGGAATGACAGCATTTCAAAGGCCAGGAGTTTTGAAATGCTGGCATTCAGGGCCAGGGATCGCGGGTGGCTAGGGGGGTACTTCCTCTTCCGCTCCAATGTTTGGGAGATAGAGAGCTGAACGCTTCCATGGGACATTGTGGAGATGGTTGGTGACCCAGGTGGTAGTGTTGCTGGCAGATGCTCTGTTTGCGGGGTGGCAGGTGCCACTGTCACTACAGAGGTGGATGAAGAGGCCGAGACTGCAGCAGAAGAGGAAGCAGGAGGAGCCAGAGACCTTTCTTGGTTTTTGAGGTGTCTACTCCACTGCAGCTCGTGCTTTGCACTTAGATGCCTGGTCATGCAGGTTGTGCTCAGGTTGAGAACGTTTATGCCTCGCTTCAGGCTCTGATTGCACAGCGTGCAAACCACTCGTGTCTTGTCATCAGCACATTGTGTGAAGAACTGCCACGCTGGGGAACTCCTTGGACCTGGCTTTGGTGTGCTCGGTCCCTTGCTGCGTTGGGCAGTAGCAGACATACTGTCTAGCTGACAGACGCTCCGCTTTTGCACCCTGCTCCCTCTTCTGCTGTGCTGGTGGCTCTGTGCGGTCACCGCCTCTTCCTCCAAACTACACTGGTCACCTGCATAACGTTGATTCCATGTGGGGTCGAGGACCTCATCGTCCTCCACATCATCTTCCACCCAGTCTTCACCCCTGCCCTCCTTGTCTGTCTGCACAATTGCGAAAGCAGCAGCAGTTGGCACCTGTGTTTCGTCATCATCCGAGACGTACTGCGATGGTCCTCCCATGTACTCATCATGAAACATAAGTGGTTGGGCATCGGTGCACTCAATCTCTTCCACTTCTGGGGCAGGGCTAGGTGGATGGCCCTGGGAAACCCTGCTAACAGAGTCACCGAAAAGCAGAAGAGACTGCTGCATGATTTGGGGCTCAGACTGCTTGGCTGATTTGCAAGGGGGTGAGGTGAAAGACTGATGGACATGGGTTTCAGGTGCCAACTCTGTTCTTTCATCAGAAGAGTGGGTGGGAGACAATGAGAAGGAACCCGAGGCACTGTCAGCAACCCAATCTACTATCGCCTGTACTTGTCCTGGCCTAAACATTCGTACAGCCTCATTAGGCGCGACAAAATACCGCCGCAGGCTCGGTCGCCTACTCGCACCTGAGGAAGGTGTTTCACTTGTGCGTGTATCTGGCACAGATCCACCACGTCCTCTCCCTACAACAGGAGCTCCACCAGCAGCACGACGACCGGGGCCACCACGTCCCTTTGACCTTCTCCTCATATTTTCAAAATTTAGGATCTTGCCCTAAATGGGTGTTTTTGGAAGCGCAGAACACACCCACAGTACGTAACCGCTGAATCGCACAGCTACAGAACTGCAGAAAATGCTATTCAAAAAAAATGTTGTTTTTTTAGTATAGCACAGTAGGAGAAAACTATATAGAAATTGTTTATTTCACACACCTCAAAATATGTATAACACACTGCAAACTTTTTTTGGTGACACTAAACGGCGTTTTTTGGAAGAGCAGAACGCACCCACAGTACGTAACCGCTGAATCACACAGCTACAGAACTGCAGAAAATGCTATTCAAAAAAAATGTTGTTTTTTTAGTATAGCACAGTAGGAGAAAACTATATAGAAATTGTTTATTTCACACACCTCAAAATATGTATAACACACTGCAACCTTTTTTTGGTGCCACTAAACGGCGTTTTTTGGAAGAGCAGAACACACACACAGTACGTACCTGCTGAATCGCACAGCTACAGAACTGCAGAAAATGCTATTCAAAAAAAATGTTTTTTTTTTAGTATAGCACAGTAGGAGAAAACTATAAAGAAATTGTTTATTTCAAACACCTCAAAATATGTATAACACACTGCAAACTTTTTTTTGTGCCACTAAACGGCGTTTTTTGGAAGAGCAGAACACACCCACAGTACGTAACCGCTGAATCGCACAGCTACAGAACTGCAGAAAATGCTATTCAAAAAAAATGTTGTTTTTTTTAGTATAGCACAGTAGGAGAAAACTATATAGAAATTGTTTATTTCAAACACCTCAAAATATGTATAACACACTGCAAACTTTTTTTTGTGCCACTAAACGGCGTTTTTTGGCAGCGCAGAACACACCCACAGTACGTAACCGCTGAATCGCACAGCTACAGAACTGCAGAAAATGCTATTCAAAAAAAATGTTGTTTTTTTAGTATAGCAACGTAGGAGAAAACTATAAAGAAATTGTTTATTTCAAACACCTCAAAATATGTATAACACACTGCAAACTTTTTTTTGTGCCACTAAACGGCGTTTTTTGGAAGAGCAGAACACACCCACAGTACGTAACCGCTGAATCGCACAGCTACAGAACTGCAGAAAATGCTATTAAAAAAAAATGTTGTTTTTTTAGTATAGCACAGTAGGAGAAAACTATATAGAAATTGTTTATTTCAAACACCTCAAAATATGTATAACACACTGCAAACTTTTTTTGTGCCACTAAACTGCGTTTTTTGGAAGCGCAGAACACATCCACAGTACGTAACCGCTGAATCGCACAGCTACAGAACTGCAGAAATGCTATTCAAAAAAAAGTTGCTTTTTTAGTATAGCACAGTAGGAGAAAACTATATAGAAATTGTTTATTTCAAACACCTCAAAATATGTATAACACACTGCAAACTTTTTTTTGTGCCACTAAACGGCGTTTTTTGGAAGAGCAGAACACACCCACAGTACGTAACCGCTGAATCGCACAGCTACAGAACTGCAGAAAATGCTATTCAAAAAAAATGTTGTTTTTTTAGTATAGCACAGTAGGAGAAAACTATATAGAAATTGTTTATTTCACACACCTCAAAATATGTATAACACACTGCAAACTTTTTTTTTTGCATATGGGTCTTTTGGAAAAGAGAACAATAAAGTGCCTTTTTTTCCCCTAAAAGTTAGATTTTCTCTGACACTGGGCTCATGGCAGTGTAAAAAGACTGCACTGCAACACAAATAGGTAGACCTATGCAGATCGCTGATTTTAATCTCTGAATCTGGACTCCTATATAATATTCTCTCTCCCTGAAAGCACCAACACAGGAACCTGGCCCTACACTACACTATCTCTCTATCTTTTCCCTCAGATTGTAGAATTAGGACTACCTCATCTATCTTTCTATCTCTCCCTAAAAGCAGCAGCAGCAGACTAGATCCTCTCCCTATCTATTCTGAAGCAGAGTGTCATGTGTGCTGTGTGCCTCTAGCTTATATAGAAGCTGGGTCACATGTTGCACTGACCAATCACAGCCATGCCATTAGTAGGCATGTCTATGATGGCTTCTAAGGGCACACCAGCTAATCAAAAGGTGATTGGCTGGCCCCTGAAGCATTTCTAAATGCGTTATTAGATTGCCGAACCCGAACCCGGACTTTTGGGCAAAGTCCGGGTTCGGGAAAAAGCTAAAGTTCGGTACGGACCCGAACTTTACAGTTCGGGTTCGCTCAACACTATTCCTCACATGACTGGGCTATTAATATTCCTGGCTATGCACTCTTTTGGAAAGACAGGGTAATAAGGAAAGGTGGAGGGGTCTGTCTCTATGTGAGAAGTGATCTCAAAGCGAGTGTGAAAGAGGACCTGGTGGATGGAGAGTGGGATGAGTCTGAAGCATTATGGGTGGAACTGCATACAGATGTGCGTAGTTCAAAGCTAATCATTGGAGTTTGTTATAGACCACCCAATGTTAATGAGGAGTTAGAGACTCAGCTCCTTGCACAGATGGAAAGGGCTGCAAGGGCTGGGACGGTGATAATAATGGGGGATTTTAACTAACCAGAAATTGACTGGAGTAATGGAACTGCTGGGACAGTTAAAGGGCAAAAATGTATAAACCTATTGCAGGACAATTTTATGGTCCAGTTTATTGAGGCCCCAACTAGGAATGATGCTCTGTTGGACCTGGTAATCTCAAACCATGCAGAGCGTATTACTAATGTTCAGATAAAGGAACACCTGGGTAGCAGTGACCATAACATGATTTCATTTGATGTTAGTTGTAAGCAAAAATCACATACGGGAAAGATAAAAACACTTAATTTCAAGAGAGCAAATTTTCCAAGGATGAGCGCTGCTCTCCAGGACTTAGACTGGGAAGGAATATTGGCATCAATGGGCACAGAACAGAAATGGGAATTCTTCAAAAAGACTGTTTGTGAACTCACTGCAAAGTATATTCCCATGGGCAATAAGTTTAAAAGGCTAAAAATAAAACCTATGTGGCTCACTGGCAAAGTTAAAAAAGCTATAAACTATAAGAAAAGAGCTTTTAAAAAATATAAAAATGAGGGAACACTAGTGTCATTTAAATGTTACAAAGAATATAACAGGATATCTAAAAAGGAAATCAAGGATGCAAAAATTCAAAATGAACGTCAGATTGCAAAAGATAGTAGGACAAACCCCCAAAAATTCTTCAAATATATTAATAGTAAAAAGGTCAAGTCTGAGCATGTAGGCCCTTTACAAAATAATCTAGAGTGGGTGACTGGGGACAAAGAGAAGGCTAATTTATTAAATACTTTCTTCAGCTCTGTGTATACAAAGGAGCATGGGGGAGCTCATGTCCAAAATGGGGGTGGTAGTGACACAGCCCCAAATCCACAATGGCTCAAAAGTGATATGGTCCAGAAATATTTAGATGGAATAAAGGTGGATAAAGCACCTGGACCAGATGGCATACACCCACGGATCCTAAAAGAATTGAGCTCTGTAATTTCAAAGCCATTGTATTTAATTTTTAGGGACTTATTAATGACAGGAATAGTACCACTGGATTGGCGCAGGGCCAATGTGGTGCCTATATTTAAAAAGGGAATTAAGTCTTTACCAAGTAACTATAGACCTGTTAGTTTAACTTCCATAGTTGGGAAGATACTGGAGAGATTAATAAAAGACCACATAGATGAGTTCTTGCTGGAAAAAAAACTATTTAAGCAACAGACAGCATGGATTCATGAAAGACAGAAGTTGTCAGACAAACCTGATTTCTTTTTATGAAGAGGTAAGTAAGACCTTGGACAGAGGGGTGGCTGTGGACGTGGTATACTTGGATTTTGCAAAAGCGTTCGATACAGTTCCCCACACACGGCTCATGTGCAAGGTAAGGTCTACAGGATTGGAAATATCAGTTTGTAAATGGATAGAAAACTGGCTAAAAGACAGAAATCAGAGAGTAGTGGTTAATGATTCTTACTCTGAATGGTCCAAAGTTATCAGTGGTGTACCCCAAGGTTCAGTGCTGGGACCCTTACTTTTTAATATGTTTATAAATGATATTGGGTCTGAGATCAAAAGTAACATTTCTGTCTTTGCAGATGACACCAAGCCAGTGGCGGTGCGTCCATAGAGGGCGCCGGAGCGCCGCCCCCTCTCGCTCCCGCACCGCCACTGAAAGACAATACACAGATTCATGCATTGCATTAATCTGTGTATTGTCACCGCTGCCGCGCTGCCCACTATACATATGGCCGGCCTCCTGGTGAGCGCCGGCCATATGAATTAGAGCGGCGGCCGGCGGTGGGTGTAACTTGGAAGTGGCTCTGATAGGCTTTCCGAATACAGCTCTCACGCTGTATTCGGCTTCCAAAAACTCCTCCCAGGTACGCACGGGGGTGCGTTCCTGGAAGAAGACTGTGTGGAGGTTTCAGCCAATCAGGTTCACCGGATCTGGTTACCGGTAACCTGATTGGCTGAAGCGACATCGAGGGCGGGAGAACACATCGAGGACGGCGCGGACCGAGGAAGGTAAGTGCAGGGCTGGGGGGGGGACAGGCTGCATTTGGGGGACAAACTGGCTGAATATGGGGCACAAACTGGCTGAATATGGGGCACAAACTGGCTGAATATGGGGGACAAACTGGCTGCATTTGGAGGGAACTGGCTGAATATGGGGGACAAACTGGCTGAATATGGGGGGAACTGGCTGAATATGGGGGACAAACTGGCTGAATATGGGGGGAACTGGCTGAATATGGGGGACAAACTGGCTGAATATGGGAGGAACTGGCTGTATATGGGGGACAAACTGGCTGAATATGGGGGGAACTGGCTGTATATGGGGGACACGCTGGCTGCATTTGGGGGGAACTGGCTGTATATGGGGGACAAACTGGCTGCATTTGGGGGGAACTGGCTGTATATGGGGGACAAACTGGCTGCATTTGGGGGGAACTGGCTGTATATGGGGGACACGCTGGCTGCATTTGGGGGGAACTGGCTGTATATGGGGGACAAACTGGCTGCATTTGGGGGAACTGGCTGTATATGGGGGACAAACTGGCTGCATTTGGCGGGAACTGGCTGTATATGGGGGGGGAACTGGCTGCATTTGGGGGGAACTGGCTGTATATGGGGACAAACTGGCTGTATATGGTGGCACACTGGCTATATATATGGGGACACACTGGCTGTATATGGGGGCACACTGGCTATATATATGGGGACAAACTGGCTGTATATGGGGGCACACTGGCTATATATATATATGGGGGCACACTGGCTGTATATGGGGGCACACTGGCTGTATATGGGGGCACACTGGCTGTATATGGGGGCACACTGGCTGTATATATATGGGGGCACACTGGCTGTATATGGAAACAAACTGGCTGTATTTGAGGGGGCAAACTGGTGGCGTTTGGGCACAGTGGCTGCGTTTAATGGGCACAGTGGCGGCAATTGGTTTTTTTTTCAGTTTGTTTGCGCCCCCCAAAAATTTTGAGCACCAGCCGCCACTGCACCAAGCTATGCAGTAGAATAACGTCCTTACAGGATGTCGCCAATTTACAAGCCGACCTCAATGCTCTGTCTAATTGGGCGACTATGTGGCAGATGAGGTTTAATGTTGATAAATGTAAAGTTATGCACTTGGGGGCTAAGAATATGAATGCATCATACATACTAGGGGGAGTAAAACTGGGGGGATCCGTAGTGGAGAAGGATCTGGGGGTTTTGGTAGATCATAAGCTCAATAATGGCATGCAATGCCAAGCTGCGGTTTCCTGAGCGAGCAAAGTCCTTTCTTGTATTAAGAGAGGTATGGTCTCCAGAGAGAGAGATATCATTTTGCCCCTGTTCAAATCATTAGTAAGACCTCATCTGGAATATGCAGTTCAGTTTTGGGCCCCAGTTCTCAAAAAGGATATTGGGGAACTGGAGAAAGTGCAGAGAAGGGCAACCAAACTGATAAGAGGCATGGAGGAGCTCAGCTATGAGGAAAGATTAGAGGAACTGAATTTATTCACTCTTGAGAAGAGGAGATTAAGGGGGGATATGATCAACATGTACAAATATATAAGGGGTCCATATAGTGAACTTGGTGTTGAATTATTCACTTTACGGTCAACACAAAGGACAAGGGGGCACTCTTTGCGTCTAGAGGAAAAGAGATTTCACCTCCAAATACGGAAAGGTTTCTTCACAGTAAGAGCTGTGAAAATGTGGAATAGACTCCCTGTAGAGGTGGTTCTGGCCAGCTCAGTAGATTGCTTTAAGAAGGGCCTGGATTCTTTCTTAAATGTATATAATATAACTGGGTACTGACATTTATAGGTAAAGTTTATCCGGGGAATATCCGATTGCCTCTCGGGGGATCAGGAAGGAATTTTTTCCCCTGCTGTAGCAAATAGGATCATGCTCTGCTGGGTTTTTTTTCCCTTCCTCTGGATCAACTGTGGGTATAGAATTGAGTATATGGGATTGTACGATATATATATATATATATATATATATATATATATATATATATATATATATATTTATTTTTTATGGTTGAACTGGATTGTTTTGTGTCTTTTTTCAACCTGACTAACTATGTAACTATGTAACTATGAACCAGAGGTGGCAGGGACACCTGCTGGTAACCGCGGGAAATACATCCAACTCAGCCAAGGCTGGAATATAGGCCAATTTAGCCAAAACATAGAATCTGAACTAACTACAGTTCAGACATCCTACTAAATTTAGATAATAGCACCTGGTCAACAGGAGCAGGGCGCTACATACTCCCCCTGCTACAAAAAGACGCTGTCCTCAGTGTCTGGAAAAAACGTACTCTCAATCCTGAGAGCCAGTACCTGAACCGCAAAACTTGGATGGGAAGGGAAAAAATAAGGGAAATAAACAATTTTACAAATCTTAAAATACAGAGTATAAACACACAGTAATACCACATTTACACATGTCAACCCCCTAACCTCTGTCTAAACCACCCACATTCCATCAGTCTTGACAGCAGATCAGGTTCACCTAAAAAACAAAGGCACACAGGCAAATATATAAAATAACATTTCTGTACATTGCTGGAGAAAAGCTACACTTCCAAGAAGTGGAACTTCGATTCTCGCTTTAAATATATACAAGCTAAATTGCAAACTTCAGAAGTCCAATCCCTTCCTAGAGGAAACTTCCACCACCTAGTGTCAGAAATCTATAACATAACAAAGAGTCCTTTTTAGTGCCAAGTGATGAAGTAAGTGAAGAATCTTGACCTCGAAGTTCTCCCCACCCCCAACACTATCTGACTATGTAACCCCACAGTCCATTTTTGGCATAGAGACTCTTTTGGTAAAGCAAAAATAAAGTCAGAACAGCCCCTCTGGACGTTTACCAATAAAATCGGGGGTCTGGCAGAGTTACTGGTTTCCCCTCTTTATCCAGTGTGGTGATAAAGTACACAATGTTGTCCTTTCCGGGCCTGCAAATGACCACCTTGTCAGCATAAATGTGCCGACCGTAACTCCAGTGTAACAGGAACCCACTGAAACGCTCATCTATCTTGGAAGAATAGCCAGCTCTCCTGAAGGGCTTTGGTACTGACAAGTACAGTAGTCCCAAATAACTTCACCGTACCACCGCTCTTGGTTGGACTTAATTTCCTGCGTTACTTCTTTAGGAACATAAGGGAATTCCAGTCTGTACTCCGTGGCAACTCTCTTAATGAGAACCCTTTGCAGACGGGCAAGCCTCGGCAAAGATCGGGTGCTTCCCAGTCCCAGAGGTACACACGAGTTAGGAGACTTGTGCACCATGGACCTGGCAGACAGTGTTTCAGGTGCAAGACTACTGGCAACTTAAGACATAGTCTCGTTAGTAGTGCTGTGTGGCTCCACACTAGGCGATGTTCTCCCAGAGTCCATGGCTGTCCAATCTGTGAAAGCATAGGTGGAAGCAACATCTTCACCCTGAGCCCACGGCAGTTCCTGGGACATTGTCTCAAAAAGATCGTCGTCCCCTGAAACATCAGACAGGGAGTCTATTTCAGAGTCCCTTAACTCCTCTGCAGGCAAATATTTGCTAACAGTCCCAGATATGTTCCCACTTGATCTCTCACCCATTCCTGTCATGGATGCTCCAGGGTTCAGGCTCTCCTCTGGCTCCGGTTCGGGCAGTCCTTGGGGTAGGCTTCGGCCGCGGAAAGCTTTCACATATCCCACCTTCTTGAGGACAGGTGCAGCGGGGACAGGTGCAGCGGGGACAGGTGTAGCGGGGACAGGTGTAGCGGAGGTAGATACAGCGGAGGTAACAGCAGTGGCAATGTCCGCTGATGACTCCTCAAGGGCAGTAACAGCGCCATCTCCCTCTGAAATAGTCACTGTAGCGCATGTGTCAAGCGCAGGTCTAGCCGCAGAAACAAAGCCCGCAGCCTCCTTGGTAGCGATGCCCGTGGCCCAGTCCAACCGGTAGGCACAGGTTGGCATGGTGGGTTGCTCTACGGCAAACAGGTACTCCCCGCAGTGTAGGCATCGAACAAATGGATGGGGGTTTACAGCCAGTCCTTCGCACAGCATACCCAATGCTTCAACATCTCCGACCACGTACAGCACGAGCCGCCCCCGCGGCTTCAAACGAATACCGGTATCCATCAGCAGGGTTCCGGATGACATGGCACCTGCAATGGCGCTGGAAGAAAACATCCTGGGTCCCATGGCTGATGGCACCAGAGAAAAGGAAGACATAGCTGCACTCCGACCTTCTCTGTATGACCACGGGACTTCTTCTCTTTGGCGCAAGACACACACACGCGTCTCACGCAGCAATGAGCGGGAACTCCTCCCACTTGTTCCTCTGGTCACGTAGCTCCCAGGCTTTCTTGGCTCCGCCCGTAGCCTACGCAGCCAGAGAGTGATCTGCACTTAACCCCTTTCTTTCCGTACAAAAAAACCCAGTCCAGAGCCCTCTTTAGTGCGAACCCTCAGTGAATGACTTTCTTAAGTTGCTAGGGGCAAAGGCAATATCCCGGACGAGCCCCCACGTGTAACACTACCCCCGTAGGAGCTGCTGGTTAGTTTTGGTCTGCCGTTACCCCACTGTTCTCCGTGTTGGCTCAAAGTCTAGGGTTAAAGTTGCATAAAACACGGTTGCCAGTCACTGAGTCTTTTCCAATGCTTCTTTTATTAAACACAACATTAGCAGAATGAGGGATGGAGGGTTAGGGGATGTTCAGGTACCTAATGCAGATCACTGAGGAAAACTTGAGATCCTGAAGACAGGTACACTCGCTGTCATTGGATCTTGCTTACCCGGTTAGGTCCCTCTCACCGGCCTAGCAACCGGGATGATGCACGGACAAAAATGGAAAGTCTCTGCCACAGACTTAGTAATCAGAATTTCAAAGTTCAAGCAAGACTGCACAGTATGAGAAAGTCCTTTTAAGCCGACCCGGCAATACTGTGAGGCAGGTTGGTTTGGATACATCCTCCAATTGAGGCCCCAGGCTCCTCTCGAGATACCAGGCTTACGCTGCTTATTCTCCAAGACGAGTCCTCCACCTGGTTCCTTTAACTGCTCGGCTTCTTCCCGCAGAACAGACAGCACAGGATCAGCCTCGAACCAGTAGGCCCCAGATAGCTTTTGGGCCTACCTCCCGTAACGAAACCTCGGGCAGTAGGCCCAGAGGCAGAAGAAGAGTTGTCACATACCTCCGGCCAGGGTGGCCATGAGGTGAAAGAGCCTCTCCAAAAATGGCGTCCGCCCCTTAAGTACCCTCTCCCAGCATGCCCAGCTGTATCAACCTCCCGCTAGGTTGCCTCTGGGAAAAAGCACCCAATACGCCTCGGCTTGTTGTACTTTCCAACACGAACCAGAGGTGGCAGCGACACCTGCTGGTAACCGCGGGAAATACACCCAACTCAGCCAAGGCTGGAACATAGGCCAATTTAGCCAAAACATAGAATCTGAACTTACTACAGTTCAGACATCCCACTAAATTTAGATAATAGCGCCTGGTCAACAGGAGCAGGGCGATACAGTACTATAAGTGTGTGATGTGAATATTGTGATGAAAGTAATTACATAAATTGAAACACAAATGAATAAATGCTACACCCAATAATCGCATAAAACAAGTGGTTTAAAAGTCCATTGAAATTGTGGAAATGAGGACTGCAAAAACTATTCCCTTGAGGAGAGTCCCAAATGTGAGGAAACACAGCCAGCTGCAGTGGATCAAACACGCTCTGTGTTTAGTAAACGTGTTCACCTATGATACTGGCAAATCCATATGATATGTACATCCCTAGAGTTGAAAAAAAGCAGCCAGATGGCCTCTTACCAGAGATGTAGGACTCCTATTAAGGGAGTCGGACTCACATGTAGATCTAAGGATATCAGCTGTAGATTTGGTTTCTCGGTCAGCTGCAAGCACACCTCCGTATCTCTCTCCTCGGATCACCTGGGCTGTTTCCTGAACTTACAAATTGGGACTCCTTCTCCACTCAGCAACCAACACACTTTCATGGGTTGTCTGACAAAAGGCTGAATGAATGAAGCCGGTTCTTGGGTGTTTGGCTCAATAGCAAAGTGCAGTAAAAATGAATGAAATGAGAAAAAAGAGAGAGGAACTTCATGTGCAGTAAAATTTTGGTGTTTTATTCCCCAAAAAACTTTTTAAAAACAGCACATAAAAATAAAGATCATGAGCATACACACAGCTGCAAAGGTTCAAAATGCTTGCTGGTGCGTGGTGACATCACAGAAAACTCTCCTACGACGCGTTTCCCTGTAAGAAGCATCGATGCTTCGAAGTTTTTAATTCCTGTAAAAAATTACAGGCATACCCCACTTTTAAGTACACAACAGGACCAGAGCATGTATGTAAAACGAAAATGTACTTAAAGTGAAGTAATACATTTTTTCACTTCTAGGCTGTAGTGAGGGAGTCAGGGGCTGTAGTGGTGGTGCCAGGGGCTTTTGTGGGGCGTCAGGGGCTTTAGTGGGGGTGTCAGGGAAACACTCACATGTAATTAGGCTCATCTGATGCAAGGGGGGCCCGCTCCAATCCATCCCCCGGACATCGCGCTGTGCACAGAGGACAGTGCTGTGGAGAGGCTGGATGGCATTGTGTGGCTGACAGGGAAGCTGGAAGAACCACAGAGTGGATGTGATGTCATCGGAGGTGGGGAGACGGCCAGGAAACAGGAAGAGCACACTGGAATAGGGTAGGCTACATGCTTAGAGCTTCAGTTCCTTCTACTGTGGCTGATGGTGCAGGAATGTTTGTACTTGTGAGGCACTTTACGTACACTCGCGGGTATGTCCGTACTCGCGAGTGTACGTAAAGTGAGTGTCCGTAAAGCGGGGTATGCCTGTATGTTTTTACTTTTGAGATATAACTGGGTTGCCACCTGTCCAGGATTCACCCGAACATTCCAGGTTTTGAATCATGTGTCCTGGTTTCAGTCCACCTGAAACCTGGACACATTTCTCAGACAGGAATGTGGCTCATAAGAGAGCTTGACAGGAGGGTGAGGGGGCACATTGGAGGTTATTTACGAAAGGCAAATCCACTTTGCACTACAAGTGCAATTTGCACTTGAAAGTGCTCTGAAAGTGGACTTGGAAGTGCAGTCGCTGTAAATCCGAGGAAAATAAAAAACAGCATTTTAGCTTGCACATGATTGCATAATAAAATCAGCAGAGCTTCCCCTCATTTCAGATCTTCCCCTCAGATTTACAGCGACTGCACTTCCAAGTCCACTTTCAGAGCAACTTCAAGTGCACTTTGCACTTGTAGTGCAAAGTGGATTTGCCTTTCGTAAATAACCCCCATGTGTGTTGCATTATTATTCTCTTTGGAGTGCCCAAAAGGTGTCCCAGGTCTGTTACAATCCTATAGTGTGTACTGCAAAAAAAAAAAAAATGCTGTGAGCCGCTTAAGTGTTCGGGTTTGGCTTGAAGAAAAAGTGGCAACCCTAGATATAACACCACACACATATGCTGGAAATCATCCCCATAATCACCTCACAGCTGCTGGATACTGCCCTGCACTTTGGCGTGAGAGTTACCAGCAGGCGCTGCTATTGAGAAAAGTTATACTGCTCGCCCGTCCTCTTCTGCCCTCTGCACCATTCACAGAACTTTTCTATTGTTGTCACGCAATGCATCACAATCTGTTAGTCGGCGGTGGAATCCTGTCATTTAATGGCTTCTCCTCCATTCACAGAACATGATGCATTGAGAGAGAGTAGTAATATGAGTTCTGTGAATGGCGGAGAGGGCAGCGCAACATTTCTCAGTAGCAGCAGTTACTGTTGAGGCTTCGTTCACATGGACATACTATAGTGTACGCCTGTGCAATGGCTATGTTCGCCCACATTGACATGTACAGCTGTTTTGTACATCCCTGTGCAGGCAGTCCTATTCATGCCCATAAGGCCCCTTTCACACTGGGGCGGGAGGTGTGGTGGCAGTAAAGCGCCGCTATTTTTAGCGCCGCTTTACTGTCGGAATTGCGGCAGTATTCGGCCGCTTGCGGTGCGGTTTTAACCCCCGCTAGCGGACGAAAAAGGGTTAATACCGCCCACAATGCGCCTCTGCAGAAGCGCTATTTGGGTGGTAAACACACCGCTCCTCTCACAGCTCCAAAGATGTGGCTAGCAGGACTTTTGGAGCGGTCCTGCTAGCGCACCGCTCCAGTGTGAAAGCCCTCAGGCTTTCACATTGGAGAAACAGCAGCCGCTGTTTAGGGTCGGTTTGCAGGCGCAATAGCGCCTGCAAACCGCTCCAGTGTGAAAGGGGTCTTAGGATGCAGAAGCTGCACAGACACAGCCATTTCTCGCAATCTGACAGCCATGCGGGTGCACGGCCCCCCGAACGCACACGGTCTGTGTACTCACACAGCTGTTAAATTGGAAGCAGCAGCTGTGTCTGTGCAACTGCTGCATCCCAACTGACATGACGGTGACTGCATGGGTGTTGTGTTACACTATGGGGGTGATTTACTAAAGACCTGCGCCTGTGGTGCAGTGGAGAAATTGGAGCAATTGCACAAAAAACGGGACTCAAAACATTTATCAAAAATTATGGTGCACTTATATGCACCAAACCATATTTACATAGGAAGCGCTGTTGCGCACTTGCGCAGTCTTTCGCGCCTACCATTAGCAAGCGCAGCCAATGTAATCTTCAACATTTTTGTCTGAATACTGTAGATAACTTTACAAGTTTACCATCTTCTGTTACCAGGCTAAAATGTATGTATAATATATAATCTTGTTTAAATGCACAAATTCTGTCCAGAACA
This sequence comes from Rana muscosa, assembly GCA_029206835.1. Lineage (NCBI taxonomy): Eukaryota > Metazoa > Chordata > Amphibia > Anura > Ranidae > Rana > Rana muscosa. The sequence goes on along the minus strand of CM055119.1, from coordinate 261,907,958 downwards.
TGTAGATCTGTCTTACAACTAATCAAGCCTTTTTACACCCTTCTTTCAGCTTACTCAACTGCACATGTGCATTGACAAAGCACACCATTTTATGCTCGGGTAGAAAAGGAAAATACTGCGCTAAACCAAAAAACAATGTGCATGCAAGCTGCCAACACTCAAACAAACAAAGTGTACAGGAATAGTGAATAAAAATAGTGTGGCGCTCAAAGCAATAAATACTTATAATAAGTGAATGGCTACTTAAAGCAATAGAACCAACAGTGCTCTGATAACACAATTATAAATGTGAGTCCGCTTCATAGGATATTCATATGAATTGTCCTCCTTGCGAACTATGTGATATACCGTAAAAGGTAAACTGTGAAAAATAGAATACAGTCCCAAATAACAAAATGTGTGTGATCATGGATGTCCTTCAATGGATAGCCTTGCCACAACGCAGACTGACAAAGGGACTTCAATGCAAATGATGAATCAAGCAAGGAGAAGACACTAGTTGTTATAGATGGGTACTCTTACCGCTGATGGTGGACCCACCTACCGTACGGCAGTGGGTCTTGCAGGCTTAGTGGTCACCAAGACCAGACGGGATATAGCTGGATGTCCTGGGTCCTCACTTGAACTCCAACCGGATGACTGAAGAGGCAGCTCAAACGATGGATTTTTCTCACATGGGCCAGGTTCCACAGCAATCCGCGAAAAATATAGAGATGGAAGAAAACCAAAAAGACTCCAGATGGTGCAGGTCAATAAAAACCGATTGCCGGAATTTTATTAAATAAAAATATTTTTGTCCAACAGTCATGCAGACAAATAAAAAGTGATCACGAAATAAAAATATATTCAAAGCAATATGGGGTGCAGCGTCAGCAAGCCCTACGCGTTTCGACTACTACAGTCTTCAACAGGGGCATGACGCTGTACCCCCCATATTGCCAACATTTATAAGAATTTCACATACTCTGACACACCCCGGAAGGGGTGGAGTCAAAACAGGAAATGACATAAGGTCTCACAATCTCAATACGTAGTTTCATAATGTGCAACTAAAACAAATGAACTATGTGTATCAATTCAATAAAGCATTGGATAACCTGTATATTAAACATATTACACATCAAAAAATATATGTGCCTCCATAACCTAAATCTAGGTATAGGGCTGGGGATTTAATCATGACACCTGTATGGAACTTACCCTAATGAGGGCAACGCCCATTATGATCTTCTCATTATCTAGATAGTCTGTGTAGAATGATGTCCCAGGTTCACCACGGCATAAACCAGATTCCACAGGATGTCATGGTCCCACCTGACCGAAATCGTCACTGGGGACACCCTTGTGTATAGCACTGGGGACACCTCAGCATTGGGGACACTCCAGCAATGCTGTGCCCCCATATAACATCCCCCAGAATGCAATCTATACGTTGTACAGCTAAGTCTAGTACACTATGTGCAATACCTCTATGTTACCCCCTCTGGCGCTAAATCAGAGTCCCACTGGCGCTTCCCCTTGCAGCATCATCAGCAGATGTTTGCTGCAAATGTCTATGGGGACACCAGTGAGACGCTACGTGGCCGCGCTATGTCCGCTCGCGCATCCCGCGCATGCGCGCGAAGACGATGTAGTCACGTGATCGCGTAACGCATCACGTGATACCGGCCGGCGTAAATTTATGGAGAGAGACATGCTTCACATCTCGCAGGGGGGTTAGAGTAGTGCAACCGTCCGATGCGCCCTCTTGTGGGAATTAAACAAAATACATGTTCAAAATACATGTTGTATAGACGGCAGCAGGTGCTGATATAAATAAAGCCCAAAAGCGCCTAGCTGACCCTCTTATACACATGTAGAATGGTAGTTCCTATTAAAATTTTTTAATCTATCCATAATTATTAGTAATACATCAAGCAATTACCTGATGAGGGATAAATCTAACTCACCTCTTAATTAATGATGATACATTCAACGATTTCCTGATGGGGGATAAATCTAACTCACCTCATGTCTGAAACCTAATTTTCATGGTAAGGGGAATATCCAACCAATAGACCAATAGGCCGATGAGCAGATACTGTACCCCCATATATTAATGGTAAACCAATAATTGAATGTAACCCCAAATATTAGTGTTACAAGGGGATCGCTAACAACAAAAGAAGAAGGAAAAAGGGAAAGGGAGGGGCAAAGGAACTCACAATCTAAGCAAGGGCAGAAAAAATACGTGGATATATTATTCTTTCACCCGAGTCGCCTATAAAGGCGCACACGGGGGATGCCTGCCCTATGGTCACCATTCCCCAAATATGGATACACGAGCCCAGGTGCCTCACGCCCAATTGATGAAACAGTTGAGATCCCACTCAACGTTCATACCATGGGGTGAGTAACACCTGAGCTCGTGTATCCAATAAGTTTCCAATCTCGAGACACCCCGTAGGGAGGAATCTCCCCTCCAGTGGGGAACGAACCTGTCAATCACTTGAAACTGGGTGCCTCTAGGGTCCTTTGCATGATGTTCTAAGTAATGTCGTGACACCGTGTGTTTGTCACATCCCTTACGTATTTTGGCCAGATGTTCATTGACTCGAATGGAAAAATTACGTATTGTGCGCCCTACGTATTGAAGTTTGCACGGGCATGTGATGAGGTACACGATAAATCGGGTGACGCAGGTAGTAAATTGTGACATAGTGTAACTGCGTCCCGTGACACTGGAGCTAAATGTGTCTGTTTTGCGTCTCCCCAACACATTAACCATGCAAACATTACATTTTTTGCAAGGGTAATATCCATTGGCTTCCGGAAAGAAAGAGATCCTTTTGGGGGGGTCTATTATATTAGGGGCCACCTCCCCCTGAACGGAGCGTGCACCCCTAAAAATTACGCCAGCCCGCTCAGGCAGGGAAGGGCCCAAAGTTCTGTCGCTTTGTAAGACCTTCCAGTGTCTATTTAGGATTTTCTTAATTTCCTTATGTTGGGTGGAATAAGATGTAACAAAAGACCATCTAAATCTATCCTCTTTAGCTTTCGCCTGTTTTTCAATAAGGAGAGATGGTCTTTCAATTGCCAATACAGAAGCAATGTCTGCATTTAACTGGACTGCTGAGTAACCCCTATCGATGAATCTTTCCTTCAAAATCTGAGATTGGGCCAAAAAGTCCTGTTCTCGGGTACAGTTCCTCCTCAAGCGGAGGAACTGTCCTCGAGGAACGGACTTCAACCATTGTTCGTGGTGGCAGCTATCGACGGGGATGTAGCCATTTCTGTCCGTTGGTTTAAAGTATGTTTTAAATTCCAAACGGTCATTGGCAACTATGATTTCTAAATCTAGGAAATGTATCGACGAGGAGCTGGCCTCATATGTTAATGCAATACCACGATCATTAACATTAAGAGTCCTCATAAAGGTATCCAGTGATTCTCTCGTGCCCTTCCATAGGAGGAGGATGTCGTCTATATATCTAGCCCACAGGACCAATTCAGGTCTGTTATGGGCATAGACGACATCCTCCTCCCACTGGGCCATGAAGAGGTTGGCAAGACTGGGGGCATATTTGGCCCCCATTGCCACACCCCTAATTTGGGAGAAGAATGTTCCCTGGAACCAGAAGTAATTATGCCTAGTGGCAAAGTTGAGCAACTCCATGATAAAGTTCCTCTGTAATAAAGGCAGTGGGGAGTTTCTGGAAAGAAACAACTCCACTGCCCCCAAACCCAATTGATGTGGTATGCAGGTGTATAATGAAGCCACATCTGCAGTGACAAGAATCAAATCTCCATGGTGCCGAACTTTCTCAAGTAAATTAATAGTATCCTTCGTATCTTTCAGATAAGAGGGTATCGATTTCACCAAAGGCTGTAGAAAGAAATCGATGTACTTTCCAATGCGTGAAGTAACCGAGTCAATCCCGCTTATGATAGGTCGCCCTGGGGGATTGACTGGGTCCTTATGTACCTTTGGGAGGTAATAAATCACAGGAATACGTGGTGCAAGAGGCACCAGGTATTTCTGTTCTTTTTTATTAAGAACATTGAGAGAAAAACCCTCGTTGACAATATCAACGAGGGCCTTCTTGTATTTCAATGTAGGATCCCCAGGTAGAGGATGATATGTCGCTCGGTCCTCCAGGAGCCTATTCATCTCATTAACGTAGTTTATCTTATCTAGTACTACTATTCCACCTCCTTTATCCGCAGGGCGGACAATAAGATTTTTATTACTGCATAAAGTTTTTAAACCTGCAGCAATAATAGGATCCTGGTGGACTCTTTTGGTGGGCAATTCATCAAGATCTTTTAATACCAAAGTACGAAAGACGTTAATGGAAGGAGCTGAGCTCACTGGGGGGTTGAACAAAGAGGGATTAGAAAGCCCTGAACGTACACTAGTGGACTGATTCCCTAATTGTGTAGAGGGAATAGGTACTGAAGGCATAATAGACACCTCATCTTTCTTTTGGGCATCAGTTGATGGGAGTGCTAAAAAGTGCCTTTGAATGTTTAATTTTCTTATGAACTTTTGAAAATCGATAAAGGTGGAAAATTTGTTCAGTTTGTGCGGGGGAACAAACTTTAGACCTTTATCTAATACAGATTGTTCTTGAGGAGTGAGAACAGTAGAACTTAGATTAAAAATACCCGCACCTAATTTACCCTTGGTCTTTTTGCGCTGGATGCGCTGCCCCCCCTTGAGCCTCGTTTATTCTTGGGCTTCTGGGGGTGTGGAAGGTAGGCTTGTGAAAACCCTGGTATTGTGGTGGACCAGGGTGATTGTAACTGTGACCATATACTGGTCTATGTAGTTCCTCACCCCACCCAGGGTTTGAGTAAGAGTCGTAATACGGGTCATACGGGCCTTCGCCCTGTGGTAGAGTATAACGGTTCTGGGTAGGTATAGGTGTACCCTGTATATAATTCGTATTAGAACCAGATCCATTATCCCTCCAAGGTAAGGGAGTTCTCCCTGATGGATCTCTTGGATACATCTGACCCCTATCGCCTTGTCCATAACCTCTACCCCGTTGAGGGTGACCTCTACCTCGGGGTACAGAACTATATCTACCTCGGCCTGGTTCGTGAGGAGCCAAGGCTGGTGTTTGTTTATTGTTCTTGGGTGTATGTGTGCCACCCTTATTGTTCTGACCTCCTCATAGAGATGTGGAGGGAGGTTCATAGATAAGAGTCCTATCTATAATTACATCAACTGGCTCAGAAAGATCCATGTTAGAATTATTTTCAGGGTTGTTTGTCTGGTTGGCCAGTTTTTTCTGCCAGCCAAAGACTAACTTTCCCTTATAGTCACCTGTATCTCGGTTGTACTTTTTTTGTTTCTTATTCCTCTGATCTTTCTCCTCCTTTTCAAGGATGGTTTTAAGAGCAGAGGAAAGAGATACATATTCAGGAGTACCACTAAAGGGAGAGAGCTTGTCTCTAATTTCCCTGATTTCTTTATCTAATGCGGACATCCTGACCCGCTTTTTCTCAATCAAAAAATTGAGAAGTTGTAGACCAGCATCATTAAAGTAATTAGCCCAGAGGATCATGTCTGACTCTCCCTGTTGAGGGGAGACATCCCACCTGAGACCTCTGGGTACCATCTTCTCCTTGGTATATTGCTCAAGAAACGCAGTGTCCATTGAAGGTGTAATTCTGAGATCATTGCGTTCTTGAGCCTAGCAAAGAGACCGCTTATTTCTGAGTCGGCGTTATGGATGGTAAAGACTCCCTGTGTGTTAAAGGACCTTGAGGCCCTGTATTCAAAAACATCCATTTGTACACAAAAAGGAGAAAATGTATATAGTGAGCAGCAGTAAATAATATGTCAAACAATACAACTGGGTAGAAAAGGAAAATACTGCGCTAAACCAAAAAACAATGTGCATGCAAGCTGCCAACACTCAAACAAACAAAGTGTACAGGAATAGTGAATAAAAATAGTGTGGCGCTCAAAGCAATAAATACTTATAATAAGTGAATGGCTACTTAAAACAATAGAACCAACAGTGCTCTGATAACACAATTATAAATGTGAGTCCGCTTCATAGGATATTCATATGAATTGTCCTCCTTGCGAACTATGTGATATACCGTAAAAGGTAAACTGTGAAAAATAGAATACAGTCCCAAATCAGGAAATCGTTGAATGTATCATCATTAATTAAGAGGTGAGTTAGATTTATCCCTCATCAGGTAATTGCTTGATGTATTACTAATAATTATGGATAAATTAAAATTTTTTAATAGGAACTACCATTCTACATGTGTATAAGAGGGTCAGCTAGGCGCTTTTGGGCTTTATTTATATCAGCACCTGCTGCCGTCTATACAACATGTATTTTGAACATGTATTTTGTTTAATCCCCACAAGAGGGCGCATCGGACGGTTGCACTACTCTAACCCCCCTGCGAGACGTGAAGCATGTCTCTCTCCATAAATTTACGCCGGCCGGTATCACGTGATGCGTTACGCGATCACGTGACTACATCGTCGTCGCGCGCATGCGCGGGATGCGCGCACGGACATAGCGCGGCCACGTAGCGTCTCACTGGTGTCCCCATAGACATTTGCAGCAAACATCTGCTGATGATGCTGCAAGGGGAAGCGCCAGTGGGACTCTGATTTAGCGCCAGAGGGGGTAACATAGAGGTATTGCACATAGTGTACTAGACTTAGCTGTACAACGTATAGATTGCATTCTGGGGGATGTTATATGGGGGCACAGCATTGCTGGAGTGTCCCCAATGCTGAGGTGTCCCCAGTGCTATACACAAGGGTGTCCCCAGTGACGATTTCGGTCAGGTGGGACCATGACATCCTGTGGAATCTGGTTTATGCCGTGGTGAACCTGGGACATCATTCTACACAGACTATCTAGATAATGAGAAGATCATAATGGGCGTTGCCCTCATTAGGGTAAGTTCCATACAGGTGTCATGATTAAATCCCCAGCCCTATACCTAGATTTAGGTTATGGAGGCACATATATTTTTTGATGTGTAATATGTTTAATATACAGGTTATCCAATGCTTTATTGAATTGATACACATAGTTCATTTGTTTTAGTTGCACATTATGAAACTACGTATTGAGATTGTGAGACCTTATGTCATTTCCTGTTTTGACTCCACCCCTTCCGGGGTGTGTCAGAGTATGTGAAATTCTTATAAATGTTGGCAATATGGGGGGTACAGCGTCAAGCCCCTGTTGAAGACTGTAGTAGTCGAAATGCGTAGGGCTTGCTGACGCTGCACCCCATATTGCTTTGAATATATTTTTATTTCGTGATCACTTTTTATTTGTCTGCATGACTGTTGGACAAAAATATTTTTATTTAATAAAATTCCGGCAATCGGTTTTTATTGACCTGCACCATCTGGAGTCTTTTTGGTTTTCTTCCATCTTTATATTTTTCGCGGATTGCTGTGGAACCTGGCCCATGTGAGAAAAATCCATCGTTTGAGCTGCCTCTTCAGTCATCCGGTTGGAGTTCAAGTGAGGACCCAGGACATCCAGCTATATCCCGTCTGGTCTTGGTGACCACTAAGCCTGCAAGACCCACTGCCGTACGATAGGTGGGTCCACCATCAGCGGTAAGAGTACCCATCTATAACAACTAGTGTCTTCTCCTTGCTTGATTCATCATTTGCATTGAAGTCCCTTTGTCAGTCTGCGTTGTGGCAAGGCTATCCATTGAAGGACATCCATGATCACACACATTTTGTTATTTGGGACTGTATTCTATTTTTCACAGTTTACCTTTTACGGTATATCACATAGTTCGCAAGGAGGACAATTCATATGAATATCCTATGAAGCGGACTCACATTTATAATTGTGTTATCAGAGCACTGTTGGTTCTATTGCTTTAAGTAGCCATTCACTTATTATAAGTATTTATTGCTTTGAGCGCCACACTATTTTTATTCACTATTCCTGTACACTTTGTTTGTTTGAGTGTTGGCAGCTTGCATGCACATTGTTTTTTGGTTTAGCGCAGTATTTTCCTTTTCTACCCAGTTGTATTGTTTGACATATTATTTACTGCTGCTCACTATATACATTTTCTCCTTTTTGTGTACAAATGGATGTTTTTGAATACAGGGCCTCAAGGTCCTTTAACACACAGGGAGTCTTTACCATCCATAACGCCGACTCAGAAATAAGCGGTCTCTTTGCTAGGCTCAAGAACGCAATGATCTCAGAATTACACCTTCAATGGGACACTGCGTTTCTTGAGCAATATACCAAGGAGAAGATGGTACCCAGAGGTCTCAGGTGGGATGTCTCCCCTCAACAGGGAGAGTCAGACATGATCCTCTGGGCTAATTACTTTAATGATGCTGGTCTACAACTTCTCAATTTTTTGATTGAGAAAAAGCGGGTCAGGATGTCCGCATTAGATAAAGAAATCAGGGAAATTAGAGACAAGCTCTCTCCCTTTAGTGGTACTCCTGAATATGTATCTCTTTCCTCTGCTCTTAAAACCATCCTTGAAAAGGAGGAGAAAGATCAGAGGAATAAGAAACAAAAAAAGTACAACCGAGATACAGGTGACTATAAGGGAAACTTAGTCTTTGGCTGGCAGAAAAAACTGGCCAACCAGACAAACAACCCTGAAAATAATTCTAACATGGATCTTTCTGAGCCAGTTGATGTAATTATAGATAGGACTCTTATCTATGAACCTCCCTCCACATCTCTACGAGGAGGTCAGAACAATAAGGGTGGCACACATACACCCAAGAACAATAAACAAACACCAGCCTTGGCTCCTCACGAACCAGGCCGAGGTAGATATAGTTCTGTACCCCGAGGTAGAGGTCACCCTCAACGGGGTAGAGGTTATGGACAAGGCGATAGGGGTCAGATGTATCCAAGAGATCCATCAGGGAGAACTCCCTTACCTTGGAGGGATAATGGATCTGGTTCTAATACGAATTATATACAGGGTACACCTATACCTACCCAGAACCGTTATACTCTACCACAGGGCGAAGGCCCGTATGACCCGTATTACGACTCTTACTCAAACCCTGGGTGGGGTGAGGAACTACATAGACCAGTATATGGTCACAGTTACAATCACCCTGGTCCACCACAATACCAGGGTTTTCACAAGCCTACCTTCCACACCCCCAGAAGCCCAAGAATAAACGAGGCTCAAGGGGGGGGCGGCGCATCCAGCGCAAAAAGACCAAGGGTAAATTAGGTGCGGGTATTTTTAATCTAAGTTCTACTGTTCTCACTCCTCAAGAACAATCTGTATTAGATAAAGGTCTAAAGTTTGTTCCCCCGCGCAAACTGAACAAATTTTCCACCTTTATCGATTTTCAAAAGTTCATAAGAAAATTAAACATTCAAAGGCACTTTTTAGCACTCCCATCAACTGATGCCCAAAAGAAAGATGAGGTGTCTATTATGCCTTCAGTACCTATTCCTTCTACACAATTAGGGAATCAGTCCACTAGTGTACGTTCAGGGCTTTCTAATCCCTCTTTGTTCAACCCCCCAGTGAGCTCAGCTCCTTCCATTAACGTCTTTCGTACTTTGGTATTAAAAGATCTTGATGAATTGCCCACCAAAAGAGTCCACCAGGATCCTATTATTGCTGCAGGTTTAAAAACTTTATGCAGTAATAAAAATCTTATTGTCCGCCCTGCGGATAAAGGAGGTGGAATAGTAGTACTAGATAAGATAAACTACGTTAATGAGATGAATAGGCTCCTGGAGGACCGAGCGACATATGATCCTCTACCTGGGGATCCTACATTGAAATACAAGAAGGCCCTCGTTGATATTGTCAACGAGGGTTTTTCTCTCAATGTTCTTAATAAAAAAGAACAGGAATACCTGGTGCCTCTTGCACCACGTATTCCTGTGATTTATTACCTCCCAAAGGTACATAAGGACCCAGTCAATCCCCCAGGGCGACCTATCGTAAGCGGGATTGACTCGGTTACTTCACGCATTGGAAAGTACATCGATTTCTTTCTACAGCCTTTGGTGAAATCGATACCCTCTTATCTGAAAGATACGAAGGATACTAATAATTTACTTGAGAAAGTTCGGCACCATGGAGATTTGATTCTTGTCACTGCAGATGTGGCTTCATTATACACCTGCATACCACATCAATTGGGTTTGGGGGCAGTGGAGTTGTTTCTTTCCAGAAACTCCCCACTGCCTTTATTACAGAGGAACTTTATCATGGAGTTGCTCAACTTTGCCACTAGGCATAATTACTTCTGGTTCCAGGGAACATTCTTCTCCCAAATTAGGGGTGTGGCAATGGGGGCCAAATATGCCCCCAGTCTTGCCAACCTCTTCATGGCCCAGTGGGAGGAGGATGTCGTCTATGCCCTTAACAGACCTGAATTGGTCCTGTGGGCTAGATATATAGACGACATCCTCCTCCTATGGAAGGGCACGAGAGAATCACTGGATACCTTTATGAGGACTCTTAATGTTAATGATCGTGGTATTGCATTAACATATGAGGCCAGCTCCTCGTCGATACATTTCCTAGATTTACAAATCATAGTTGCCAATGACCGTTTGGAATTTAAAACATACTTTAAACCAACGGACAGAAATGGCTACATCCCCGTCGATAGCTGCCACCACGAACAATGGTTGAAGTCCGTTCCTCGAGGACAGTTCCTCCGCTTGAGGAGGAACTGTACCCGAGAACAGGACTTTTTGGCCCAATCTCAGATTTTGAAGGAAAGATTCATCGATAGGGGTTATTCAGCAGTCCAGTTAAATGCAGACATTGCTTCTGTATTGGCAATTGAAAGACCATCTCTCCTTATTGAAAAACAGGCGAAAGCTAAAGAGGATAGATTTAGATGGTCTTTTGTTACATCTTATTCCACCCAACATAAGGAAATTAAGAAAATCCTAAATAGACACTGGAAGGTCTTACAAAGCGACAGAACTTTGGGCCCTTCCCTGCCTGAGCGGGCTGGCGTAATTTTTAGGGGTGCACGCTCCGTTCAGGGGGAGGTGGCCCCTAATATAATAGACCCCCCAAAAGGATCTCTTTCTTTCCGGAAGCCAATGGATATTTCCCTTGCAAAAAATGTAATGTTTGCATGGTTAATGTGTTGGGGAGACGCAAAACAGACACATTTAGCTCCAGTGTCACGGGACGCAGTTACACTATGTCACAATTTACTACCTGCGTCACCCGATTTATCGTGTACCTCATCACATGCCCGTGCAAACTTCAATACGTAGGGCACACAATACGTAATTTTTCCATTCGAGTCAATGAACATCTGGCCAAAATACATAAGGGATGTGACAAACACACGGTGTCACGACATTACTTAGAACATCATGCAAAGGACCCTAGAGGCACCCAGTTTCAAGTGATTGACAGGTTAGTTCCCCACTGGAGGGGAGATTCCTCCCTACGGGGTGTCTCGAGATTGGAAACTTATTGGATACACGAGCTCAGGTGTTACTCACCCCATGGTATGAACGTTGAGTGGGATCTCAACTGTTTCATCAATCGGGCGTGAGGCACCTGGGCTCGTGTATCCATATTTGGGGAATGGTGACCATAGGGCAGGCATCCCCCGTGTGCGCCTTTATAGGCGACTCGGGTGAAAGAATAATATATCCACGTATTTTTTCTGCCCTTGCTTAGATTGTGAGTTCCTTTGCCCCTCCCTTTCCCTTTTTCCTTCTTCTTTTGTTGTTAGCGATCCCCTTGTAACACTAATATTTGGGGTTACATTCAATTATTGGTTTACCATTAATATATGGGGGTACAGTATCTGCTCATCGGCCTATTGGTCTATTGGTTGGATATTCCCCTTACCATGAAAATTAGGTTTCAGACATGAGGTGAGTTAGATTTATCCCCCATCAGGAAATTGTTGAATGTATCATCATTAATTAAGAGGTGAGTTAGATTTATCCCTCATCAGGTAATTGCTTGATGTATTACTAATAATTATGGATAAATTAAATTTTTTTAATAGGAACTACCATTCTACATGTGTATAAGAGGGTCAGCTAGGCGCTTTTGGGCTTTATTTATATCAGCACCTTCTGCCGTCTATACAACATGTATTTTGAACATGTATTTTGTTTAATCCCCACAAGAGGGCGCATCGGACGGTTGCACTACTCTAACCCCCCTGCGAGACGTGAAGCATGTCTTTCTCCATAAATTTACGCCGGCCGGTATCACGTGATGCGTTACGCGATCACGTGACTACATCGTCGTCGCGCGCATGCGCGGGATGCGCGCGCGGACATAGCGCGGCCACGTAGCGTCTCACTGGTGTCCCCATAGACATTTGCAGCAAACATCTGCTGATGATGCTGCAAGGGGAAGCGCCAGTGGGACTCTGATTTAGCGCCAGAGGGGGTAACATAGAGGTATTGCACATAGTGTACTAGACTTAGCTGTACAATGTATAGATTGCATTCTGGGGGATGTTATATGGGGGCACAGCATTGCTAGAGTGTCCCCAATGCTGAGGTGTCCCCAGTGCTATACACAAGGGTGTCCCCAGTGACGATTTCGGTCAGGTAGGACCATGACATCCTGTGGAATCTGGTTTATGCCGTGGTGAACCTGGGACATCATTCTACACAGACTATCTAGATAATGAGAAGATCATAATGGGCGTTGCCCTCATTAGGGTAAGTTCCATACAGGTGTCATGATTAAATCCCCAGCCCTATACCTAGATTTAGGTTATGGAGGCACATATATTTTTTGATGTGTAATATGTTTAATATACAGGTTATCCAATGCTTTATTGAATTGATACACATAGTTCATTTGTTTTAGTTGCACATTATGAAACTACGTATTGAGATTGTGAGACCTTATGTCATTTCCTGTTTTGACTCCACCCCTTCCGGGGTGTGTCAGAGTATGTGAAATTCTTATAAATGTTGGCAATATGGGGGGTACAGCGTCATGCCCCTGTTGAAGACTGTAGTAGTCGAAATGCGTAGGGCTTGCTGACGCTGCACCCCATATTGCTTTGAATATATTTTTATTTCGTGATCACTTTTTATTTGTCTGCATGACTGTTGGACAACAATATTTTTATTTAATAAAATTCCGGCAATCGGTTTTTATTGACCTGCACCATCTGGAGTCTTTTTGGTTTTCTTCCATCTTTATATTTTTCGCGGATTGCTGTGGAACCTGGCCCATGTGAGAAAAATCCATCGTTTGAGCTGCCTCTTCAGTCATCCGGTTGGAGTTCAAGTGAGGACCCAGGACATCCAGCTATATCCCGTCTGGTCTTGGTGACCACTAAGCCTGCAAGACCCACTGCCGTACGGTAGGTGGGTCCACCATCAGCGGTAAGAGTACCCATCTATAACAACTAGTGTCTTCTCCTTGCTTGATTCATCATTTGCAGTGAAGTCCCTTTGTCAGTCTGCGTTGTGGCAAGGCTATCCATTGAAGGACATCCATGATCACACACATTTTGTTATTTGGGACTGTATTCTATTTTTCACAGTTTACCTTTTACGGTATATCACATAGTTCGCAAGGAGGACAATTCATATGAATATCCTATGAAGCGGACTCACATTTATAATTGTGTTATCAGAGCACTGTTGGTTCTATTGCTTTAAGTAGCCATTCACTTATTATAAGTATTTATTGCTTTGAGCGCCACACTATTTTTATTCACTATTCCTGTACACTTTGTTTGTTTGAGTGTTGGCAGCTTGCATGCACATTGTTTTTTGGTTTAGCGCAGTATTTTCCTTTTCTACCCAGTTGTATTGTTTGACATATTATTTACTGCTGCTCACTATATACATTTTCTCCTTTTTGTGTACAAATGGATGTTTTTGAATACAGGGCCTCAAGGTCCTTTAACACACAGGGAGTCTTTACCATCCATAACGCCGACTCAGAAATAAGCGGTCTCTTTGCTAGGCTCAAGAACGCAATGATCTCAGAATTACACCTTCAATGGGACACTGCGTTTCTTGAGCAATATACCAAGGAGAAGATGGTACCCAGAGGTCTCAGGTGGGATGTCTCCCCTCAACAGGGAGAGTCAGACATGATCCTCTGGGCTAATTACTTTAATGATGCTGGTCTACAACTTCTCAATTTTTTGATTGAGAAAAAGCGGGTCAGGATGTCCGCATTAGATAAAGAAATCAGGGAAATTAGAGACAAGCTCTCTCCCTTTAGTGGTACTCCTGAATATGTATCTCTTTCCTCTGCTCTTAAAACCATCCTTGAAAAGGAGGAGAAAGATCAGAGGAATAAGAAACAAAAAAAGTACAACCGAGATACAGGTGACTATAAGGGAAACTTAGTCTTTGGCTGGCAGAAAAAACTGGCCAACCAGACAAACAACCCTGAAAATAATTCTAACATGGATCTTTCTGAGCCAGTTGATGTAATTATAGATAGGACTCTTATCTATGAACCTCCCTCCACATCTCTACGAGGAGGTCAGAACAATAAGGGTGGCACACATACACCCAAGAACAATAAACAAACACCAGCCTTGGCTCCTCACGAACCAGGCCGAGGTAGATATAGTTCTGTACCCCGAGGTAGAGGTCACCCTCAACGGGGTAGAGGTTATGGACAAGGCGATAGGGGTCAGATGTATCCAAGAGATCCATCAGGGAGAACTCCCTTACCTTGGAGGGATAATGGATCTGGTTCTAATACGAATTATATACAGGGTACACCTATACCTACCCAGAACCGTTATACTCTACCACAGGGCGAAGGCCCGTATGACCCGTATTACGACTCTTACTCAAACCCTGGGTGGGGTGAGGAACTACATAGACCAGTATATGGTCACAGTTACAATCACCCTGGTCCACCACAATACCAGGGTTTTCACAAGCCTACCTTCCACACCCCCAGAAGCCCAAGAATAAACGAGGCTCAAGGGGGGGGCGGCGCATCCAGCGCAAAAAGACCAAGGGTAAATTAGGTGCGGGTATTTTTAATCTAAGTTCTACTGTTCTCACTCCTCAAGAACAATCTGTATTAGATAAAGGTCTAAAGTTTGTTCCCCCGCGCAAACTGAACAAATTTTCCACCTTTATCGATTTTCAAAAGTTCATAAGAAAATTAAACATTCAAAGGCACTTTTTAGCACTCCCATCAACTGATGCCCAAAAGAAAGATGAGGTGTCTATTATGCCTTCAGTACCTATTCCCTCTACACAATTAGGGAATCAGTCCACTAGTGTACGTTCAGGGCTTTCTAATCCCTCTTTGTTCAACCCCCCAGTGAGCTCAGCTCCTTCCATTAACGTCTTTCGTACTTTGGTATTAAAAGATCTTGATGAATTGCCCACCAAAAGAGTCCACCAGGATCCTATTATTGCTGCAGGTTTAAAAACTTTATGCAGTAATAAAAATCTTATTGTCCGCCCTGCGGATAAAGGAGGTGGAATAGTAGTACTAGATAAGATAAACTACGTTAATGAGATGAATAGGCTCCTGGAGGACCGAGCGACATATCATCCTCTACCTGGGGATCCTACATTGAAATACAAGAAGGCCCTCGTTGATATTGTCAACGAGGGTTTTTCTCTCAATGTTCTTAATAAAAAAGAACAGGAATACCTGGTGCTTCTTGCACCACGTATTCCTGTGATTTATTACCTCCCAAAGGTACATAAGGACCCACTCAATCCCCCAGGGCGACCTATCGTAAGCGGGATTGACTCGGTTACTTCACGCATTGGAAAGTACATCGATTTCTTTCTACAGCCTTTGGTGAAATCGATACCCTCTTATCTGAAAGATACGAAGGATACTATTAATTTACTTGAGAAAGTTCGGCACCATGGAGATTTGATTCTTGTCACTGCAGATGTGGCTTCATTATACACCTGCATACCACATCAATTGGGTTTGGGGGCAGTGGAGTTGTTTCTTTCCAGAAACTCCCCACTGCCTTTATTACAGAGGAACTTTATCATGGAGTTGCTCAACTTTGCCACTAGGCATAATTACTTCTGGTTCCAGGGAACATTCTTCTCCCAAATTAGGGGTGTGGCAATGGGGGCCAAATATGCCCCCAGTCTTGCCAACCTCTTCATGGCCCAGTGGGAGGAGGATGTCGTCTATGCCCTTAACAGACCTGAATTGGTCCTGTGGGCTAGATATATAGACGACATCCTCCTCCTATGGAAGGGCACGAGAGAATCACTGGATACCTTTATGAGGACTCTTAATGTTAATGATCGTGGTATTGCATTAACATATGAGGCCAGCTCCTCGTCGATACATTTCCTAGATTTACAAATCATAGTTGCCAATGACCGTTTGGAATTTAAAACATACTTTAAACCAACGGACAGAAATGGCTACATCCCCGTCGATAGCTGCCACCACGAACAATGGTTGAAGTCCGTTCCTCGAGGACAGTTCCTCCGCTTGAGGAGGAACTGTACCCGAGAACAGGACTTTTTGGCCCAATCTCAGATTTTGAAGGAAAGATTCATCGATAGGGGTTACTCAGCAGTCCAGTTAAATGCAGACATTGCTTCTGTATTGGCAATTGAAAGACCATCTCTCCTTATTGAAAAACAGGCGAAAGCTAAAGAGGATAGATTTAGATGGTCTTTTGTTACATCTTATTCCACCCAACATAAGGAAATTAAGAAAATCCTAAATAGACACTGGAAGGTCTTACAAAGCGACAGAACTTTGGGCCCTTCCCTGCCTGAGCGGGCTGGCGTAATTTTTAGGGGTGCACGCTCCGTTCAGGGGGAGGTGGCCCCTAATATAATAGACCCCCCCAAAAGGATCTCTTTCTTTCCGGAAGCCAATGGATATTTCCCTTGCAAAAAATGTAATGTTTGCATGGTTAATGTGTTGGGGAGACGCAAAACAGACACATTTAGCTCCAGTGTCACGGGACGCAGTTACACTATGTCACAATTTACTACCTGCGTCACCCGATTTATCGTGTACCTCATCACATGCCCGTGCAAACTTCAATACGTAGGGCGCACAATACGTAATTTTTCCATTCGAGTCAATGAACATCTGGCCAAAATACGTAAGGGATGTGACAAACACACGGTGTCACGACATTACTTAGAACATCATGCAAAGGACCCTAGAGGCACCCAGTTTCAAGTGATTGACAGGTTAGTTCCCCACTGGAGGGGAGATTCCTCCCTACGGGGTGTCTCGAGATTGGAAACTTATTGGATACACGAGCTCAGGTGTTACTCACCCCATGGTATGAACGTTGAGTGGGATCTCAACTGTTTCATCAATCGGGCGTGAGGCACCTGGGCTCGTGTATCCATATTTGGGGAATGGTGACCAAAGGGCAGGCATCCCCCGTGTGCGCCTTTATAGGCGACTCGGGTGAAAGAATAATATATCCACGTATTTTTTCTGCCCTTGCTTAGATTGTGAGTTCCTTTGCCCCTCCCTTTCCCTTTTTCCTTCTTCTTTTGTTGTTAGCGATCCCCTTGTAACACTAATATTTGGGGTTACATTCAATTATTGGTTTACCATTAATATATGGGGGTACAGTATCTGCTCATCGGCCTATTGGTCTATTGGTTGGATATTCCCCTTACCATGAAAATTAGGTTTCAGACATGAGGTGAGTTAGATTTATCCCCCATCAGGAAATCGTTGAATGTATCATCATTAATTAAGAGGTGAGTTAGATTTATCCCTCATCAGGTAATTGCTTGATGTATTACTAATAATTATGGATAAATTAATTTTTTTTAATAGGAACTACCATTCTACATGTGTATAAGAGGGTCAGCTAGGCGCTTTTGGGCTTTATTTATATCAGCACCTGCTGCCGTCTATACAACATGTATTTTGAACATGTATTTTGTTTAATCCCCACAAGAGGGCGCATCGGACGGTTGCACTACTCTAACCCCCCTGCGAGACGTGAAGCATGTCTCTCTCCATAAATTTACGCCGGCCGGTATCACGTGATGCGTTACGCAATCACGTGACTACATCGTCGTCGTGCGCATGCGCGGGATGCGCGCGCGGACATAGCGCGGCCACGTAGCGTCTCACTGGTGTCCCCATAGACATTTGCAGCAAACATCTGCTGATGATGCTGCAAGGGGAAGCGCCAGTGGGACTCTGATTTAGCGCCAGAGGGGGTAACATAGAGGTATTGCACATAGTGTACTAGACTTAGCTGTACAACGTATAGATTGCATTCTGGGGGATGTTATATGGGGGCACAGCATTGCTGGAGTGTCCCCAATGCTGAGGTGTCCCCAGTGCTATACACAAGGGTGTCCCCAGTGACGATTTCGGTCAGGTGGGACCATAACATCCTGTGGAAACTGGTTTATGCCGTGGTGAACCTGGGACATCATTCTACACAGACTATCTAGATAATGAGAAGATCATAATGGGCGTTGCCCTCATTAGGGTAAGTTCCATACAGGTGTCATGATTAAATCCCCAGCCCTATACCTAGATTTAGGTTATGGAGGCACATATATTTTTTGATGTGTAATATGTTTAATATACAGGTTATCCAATGCTTTATTGAATTGATACACATAGTTCATTTGTTTTAGTTGCACATTATGAAACTACGTATTGAGATTGTGAGACCTTATGTCATTTCCTGTTTTGACTCCACCCCTTCCGGGGTGTGTCAGAGTATGTGAAATTCTTATAAATGTTGGCAATATGGGGGGTACAGCGTCATGCCCCTGTTGAAGACTGTAGTAGTCGAAACGCGTAGGGCTTGCTGACGCTGCACCCCATATTGCTTTGAATATATTTTTATTTCGTGATCACTTTTTATTTGTCTGCATGACTGTTGGACAAAAATATTTTTATTTAATAAAATTCCGGCAATCGGTTTTTATTGACCTGCACCATCTGGAGTCTTTTTGGTTTTCTTCCATCTTTATATTTTTCGCGGATTGCTGTGGAACCTGGCCCATGTGAGAAAAATCCATCGTTTGAGCTGCCTCTTCAGTCATCCGGTTGGAGTTCAAGTGAGGACCCAGGACATCCAGCTATATCCCGTCTGGTCTTGGTGACCACTAAGCCTGCAAGACCCACTGCCGTACGGTAGGTGGGTCCACCATCAGCGGTAAGAGTACCCATCTATAACAACTAGTGTCTTCTCCTTGCTTGATTCATCATTTGCATTGAAGTCCCTTTGTCAGTCTGCGTTGTGGCAAGGCTATCCATTGAAGGACATCCATGATCACACACATTTTGTTATTTGGGACTGTATTCTATTTTTCACAGTTTACCTTTTACGGTATATCACATAGTTCGCAAGGAGGACAATTCATATGAATATCCTATGAAGCGGACTCACATTTATAATTGTGTTATCAGAGCACTGTTGGTTCTATTGCTTTAAGTAGCCATTCACTTATTATAAGTATTTATTGCTTTGAGCGCCACACTATTTTTATTCACCATTTTATGCTCGCCTGACAGGGCGCACACTTTTTAGCTTGTTAACTTAAATATGTGTGTTGCACACGGGCGCATCTGCGTTCTCCAGAGTGCACAACTGCTTATACATTGAGCTTGTGCTCATTGTAATGCTGATCATGTTAATGAGCTTTTCCTTATCACATGGAGAATATTGCTTACACTTTTATTCCTTTCATTCACTTCTTTTTGAAACAACTCAATAATCATTCTAGAGATCTTCCTCCTATCAACAACTGTGCAGATGTTTACCGGACTTGTAATTGTGCATTTTATGGTGATAGTCTATAATCATTAGTGGAGCCAAAACTTCCATGAAAACATCTTCTCAACGCATGTCTGTATATTGTGCATTCTGGACAATTCTTTCCCCATACACTGTACAATCTGTCAGTAGCGGCCCGTCCATAGGGGGCGCCCGGGTGCCGCCTCCCCCTCCCAGGCTGTCACAAAAAAAAAAAAAAAAATTATTTAAAACTGTCCCTTTAAGAATTTTTTTTTTTTAACCACTTCCTACCGGGTCATAGACATATGACGCCGGCAGGAACCCTCCCTCCCTCCGGGCGGACGTCATATGACGTCCTTTTTTCCCGGCCGTCTATGGGGCGCGCGCGCGCACCCGCGGCAACGCTCGTGACCCGGTGAGTGTGCCCGGCGGTCGCGATGTCCGCTGGGCACCCGCGATTGCCCACGATCACGGCAGAAGTGTGGATCTGTGTGTGTAAACACACAGATCCACCTCCTGTCAGATGTGAGGAGACCGATGTGTGTTCCCAGTACAGAGGAACACAGATCGGTCTCCTCCCCTTGTGAGTCCCCTCCCCCTACAGTTACAATCACTCAATAGGGAACATATTAACCCCTTGATCGCCCCCTAGTGTTAACCCTTTCCCTGCCAGTCACATTTACACAGTAATTAGTGCAGTTTTATAGCACTAATCGCTGTATAAATGTGAATGGTCCCAAAAACGCGCCAATAGTGTCCGATGTGTCTGCCGCAATGTCACGGTCACAATAAAAATCGCAGATCGCCGCTATTACTAGTAAAAAAAATAAAAAAAATAAAAATGCCATAAATCTATCCCCTATTATGTAGACACTATAACTTTTGCGCAAACCAATCAATATACGCTTATTGCAAAAAAAAATTACCAAAAATATGTAGAATACGTATCGGTCTAAACTTAGAAAAAAAAATTGTTTTAAAAAAAAAAAATTGTGATATTTATTAAATCAAAAAGTAAAAAATATTGCATTTTTTTCAAATATGTTGCTCTTCTTTTGTTTATAGCACAAAAAATAAAAACCGCAGAGGTGATCAAATACCACCAAAAGAAAGCTCTATTTGTGGGGGAAAAAGGACGTCAATTTTGGTTAGGTTCAACGTCGCACGACCGCGCAATTGTCAGTTAAAGCGACGCAGTGCTGCATCGCAAAAAGTGCTCTGGTCAGGAAGGGGGTAAATTCTTCCAGGGCTGAAGTGGTTAAAAAAGGTCCTTAAGTTCTCTATTGCCGGGCGCCGGACGCAGTGATCTGTG